>OMNZ01027363.1:0-34570 GCA_900303255.1 Lesueurigobius sanzi | reverse complement strand
TCCTGTCAGATTTCTGTAGTAGATCCGCCCACCTGGCCCAGAGCAGCTATCATTGAATTCCATATTATACTATCTCATAGACTCCCCCAGGTCAAAAGTGCAATATGTCTGAAGTCATTTTAAGTGCTTTAAAAAAAAAAATCGAATTGAAACTCGAATAAAACATTTTTTTTTTAATTGGGAGATTTGAAATGAAAGCATGAAAATCTGGAGATTTTTTTTTAGGCCAGCCCTAATTTTCAAGTACATTTAGATTTATTATTTTAAGTGCAAGAAGTTGTTTTTTCTTAACTGTGGCAAAGTGGTAAAATACCTGTTCCTTTGGCAGATAATTTTACTTGGCAAGTCAAAATTAAAGAATAAGGTTGAATATTCTGAATTCAAGCAAATCAAGATTTTGATATTGCACTGTCATCATGATGTTTATCTTTTTGGAGGACTCAATTCTGGAATAAATTAGGTAAAAAAAAAACGGTAATACTTTATTTAGATTTATAAAGATGATCTACTAGTAGTTTTCAGAGATATGCAAATGAAAGAATGTGTTCTCCTTATGAAGGTCACACATTTTCTTTTTGTTTATAATGTACAGTGTAAGATATACTGTAGGTAACTTATATTGAGTCAAAAGCAACCCTGTGTGGTCTCACATGGATTATTTATTTGTAACATGAATTGAAAATTATTATTTTGTGTGATTGAAACAAAATAGTATTGATAGTATTGATACAAAAATAACATTGTGAAAAAGCCACATTAAATGATGGAGGACTTAGAGATGCTGTGCAGTCAGTGAGGGAAGCGTCATGTGTTTTTGCTGCATGTAGAGTGTCCTCTCTCTCTCTCTGTCTCCTTTTTCTCTCACAATTCTCTTGTTTTTTCAATACTACTGTCCCTGTTTCGCTGTTACAGTCTCCTCTTTATCCTCTCTGCTCTTTATTCCAGCACAAACCCCTTTTCTAGCCTCTCCAGCGGCCTCCTGCATTTGTCTCCTTCTATCTCTCTCCATCAGCTTCAAAGAGCTGTCTCGGTGGTGGACCTTGGGGGCAGCTGCCTCTTGACGTGGAATAAAATCATCGTGCCCCTTGTGTGTTGTGTGTATAGAGCGAGTGCAGACGCCTGTGAAGCACTATGGCCCAAGGCAACTTTAGACCAAACAAATAAAACTAATGAACAAGCAGGTGAGCCAGTCTGCTGGGTCTTTTCTGTTTGTGGGTTTATAAATCTGATTGCTAAACTGTAGTTTGTAATCTTTACAGGTCAAATGACATTATGTGCCCTAAATCTAATATAAAATTCTGTGAATGGACCACCTCTGGGGTTTGCTCTGACACCTTAACAACAAGAGTTTGGATCAGCGTGCAGTGGACTGTTTTCTGCTTATATCATACAAACTCAAAATAGAAGAGTAGACTCGAGGCAGAAACTTAGCTTATGTCCTGTATAAGCTGCAGGAGCGTGTTTTTCCACTTGTTTTTCTATTGCACTGTGCATTTTGTATCCCAATAAATGAAAGCATTTGATTGCCTCTGGACACTCTGCCAGAACTGTGAAACAGGTTTAATCAATATTCTCAACAGTGGACCTCAAGGACTTCTTCAATGTGAAAGGAATCAATCGTAGCAGAACTCACAAAGCATGAACAACCAGTTATGCACACTTTTAAGTTTTGTTTGTTTTGAGGTAGGGACAGCTGGTGATATTTGGGCTTCTTCTGGTCGTACTCCAGTTCCTTTGATTTGATTTATTATAGACATAACTTATTTTAAGCCTCAGTTTTGCGTTAAAGCTTGGTCGCTTCCATATTACTCCCAGTTTTGTCATAGTTTGGCCTATACATTTAATCCTGCTGGTACTTGAATAGACAAATATTTTATGAGGTGGTAGTTTATGTGAAAGGTTTGAGAACAACAAATGTATCCTTTTCTGAAAATACTTTTCTAGTCCCTGTCAATTTCAAGTTTTTTTGTACTTGTCAAATTGAATGAAAGCATATAATAACCAGTTATAAATGCAGACAATTTGCAGTCATGTGGTAAGCATTATTTGAGAGAAAGAGATGGGGTGTTACTTGATCTATCAATCTACTGTGTAATGAAGGTAGTTAGAGCAGAATAGTAGCCTAATAACGCAAAGAGCATGCTGAATTGCCTTGGACAAGGGCCAGTAGCATACAGACGCTTTCTGGACAGTTGCCATGACTGTAGGGTATGCACTGTAGACACTAAGAGGGTGGTATAAGGTCTAAACACAGCTGCCTCACCTCATGCACCTTACTAGCACACTGAACCCAGCCTACTCTCTTTAGGTGATTCAATGCTCTAGGCTGGTCTGGTTTGTATCGATTGTCTGGATGCTCAGATAAGATGCCAAGAGACATCATTGTTGCCTTCTATACACCTATTAGTCAGATTTGACACTATGAGAACTGCAAAACAAAATATCTGCCATTGCATCATATTTTTGCTGTAGAGATCCAGCATAGCAATTGGACTAAAATGTTGGTGAGAAGGCGATATGTTCATTGCAATGAATATATTTTTTCCCACTTAAACTAAATTCTTAAGCAATTAAATGGTTATATATGTTTTTACCACATTTTAATTGCTCTTTAATAGAAACCCCTTTCTTTTGTTTATTGTTTTATTTTGTGAGGAAAAAACTGTTTTAACTTGTTTCAGCTGCTGCCCTCTGGTGGACATAAGTGAAGACTGCATTAGCTTAATCTCCCATAATGCCCCAGCCTTTTTTCCCATCGTCCCCTGCTTTCAGCTCTCCGCACCAGTCAAGATGGCGGACAGACCAGGTAATTCAGCGTGCCCTCTTTAAAAGTATCTTATTTTAAAAATATTTAGTATACATTTACATGCATTTTTTTCACTTAAGCAAGTACTGATTCTTATCAGACGAGATAGAGACGTGTTGGGCTTGAAAGAACGTGCGGGGCGAACAAGTCGCGTCAAGGACTTTGCTTGTCATTGCCAGATTTGCTGAAAATTGGCAATGTCAACTTTCATTTACCATCTTCTTAGATACGTGTTGTTGTTCACATATCGACGTTGTGATTTCGTACTCTGTAGTGTTTTGATTTGGCAATTAGTGGTACTTATCTGAATCGGGGACTTGTGTTGACCTAGCATTAGCAGCTAACACAGATAATACACGGTGTTCCCAGTGGGGAATTAGTTGGCCTGTATATGACTACTGTATATTTGCCCTTTTTGTAATTGTTTCGTTTTCTTTGACAGTTGCTATAGTCGAGAAGCGACTGATGGACGTGAAGCTGGGCGAACTCGGGACCTGGATTGGAGGACGAGACTTCACCCCTAACGGAATTATTGCATCCCTTCGCAGAGGTGAGGAGTCATGTGTACGCAAATTTCGAAGTTACAGAAATGGTTATACTTTTTTTTTGTTTTCCTCTAGGCCATGACAGATACTACAACAAGTACATCAATGTAAAGAAAGGAGGCTTTGGTGGTGTGGCTATTCTGCTTGCCGGATACGTAGCTCTCAGCTATCTGTGGGAATACGACCACATCAGTAAGATCCATGTTTTATTCTTTCCCACTTGCGTGCCAGGTCAAGGGCATCTCTCAATGTTTTATCATTATTTTCTTAAAATAATTTTAACTTTTTCCTTCCAGAACATGATCGCTGGAGGAAGTACCATTGAGCATCTTCAGCAGCAGTCCTCTTGAGGGTTGCAGCTACTGCTTTCAGCATCGTTCTGTTTATTTGTTTGTGACCAATAAATATTAAATACTATTTAACTTGTTTTACTTAATTCTAGCTACGCCATATACACACACTAAAGATAATATAAGTTAATGGAAGTTGAGATACCTGAGAAAGGAATGTTATTTGTAGTAAATAAAACTAATGGCATTAATTTCCAAGGTATTTAATGAAATATACAAGCCTCATTGTAAGGGCATTTGTCCATATGATACAGTGGCAAAAGTTTGATAATTTCAAAATGTCCTCAAGACTCTTGACATGGTTATAAAACTCCCCATGCTCTACAAAGGCTTCAAGAGGAGGCAATTAAGGTTTATTTGTACGTTTACTCCCCAATAGCTGACAAACAGGTTCATATCTTCAGTTGTAGTCACAGCTGACTGAATGAACTGCAAAAATGTTCTCTCTGCAATTATGTGTATAGGCAGTACTAGATCAACCCCTGAGAGTATTGACAATGAGGACATCTCCCCAACAGTTCAGTCTTTGTACATATTTACTTGTGTAGACAGTCACTTTTAATAACTTGCACTTTTAGCCACAAGTTTTTCCCTGGCCCACTTTGTACACAATTCCTTGCTTCACCAGCAATGAGTCCATCAAACTTGCCAGTGCCATTCTGCCATCTTGTGTCGCAGTTTTGCACTGATGGAAGATACAAACTTCAGCACAGCTTTTTTGAACATGCTGGATACTATTGTCCACTCAGAAAGGCAAGATGACCTTTAGTGCATTTATTGGCATAGTGTCCTTTCTCACCACACTGCAAGACAAATGTAGAGTAGAGTTTAAGCAAATACAATGACAACTTAAATAAATAATATGACTAACCTTGTAGCATGTGACCTGGTCCAACGGCCTCTGGCCTCTAGCCATGAAGTTGTTTTGTTGTGGCATGGTAAATGGCATGTTGTTATGTGTCCGCTGACCTGGACTTGAGTTGGTCAACTGGATTAAAGACAGAGAGGAGCGACCCATGGTAGAAGCAATCTGCAAAAAACAAAAGGTCATTTAAAAGCTACATTTGTTATAATAGGAGGATATGCACCTGAATCATTTTCATTCTTAATCTCAATGTTCTAGTGTCTTGATGAATGGAGGGCTCTGCACACCTAAGCAGGCGACAGGTGCGATACTTCACTTGAAATAAAGGAAAGCTCCCGCACACAGTCTCACTCTTTTTCAGCTTTTATTGCAACGTTTCAGTCACACAGACCTAAGCCTGATGGAGGTCTGTGACCGAAACATTGCAATGAAAGCTGAAAAAGAGTGAGACAATGTCAAAATTTACTTGTGTGGCTGTGCCGTTATGCCACCTGCATTCCCTCATTATCTGATCATCTGTATCATGCATGTCAATTGATAAAGTGAACGTACTTTTATTTGGTTTTGGCCTTGAGGGAGAGGTGGCTGCTCTGACGCCCCCATCGGTAACTCAAACCGAGGACTGCAGTAAGAAAGAAGACTTAGTTGTTGTACTAAAGACAATGATAATGCCATATCTGACTCAAATGTGATGACTTAGCTTCATATGAATCATAGTAAAAAGGCAATGTAAATAAATAATGACTTACTGCATAAATTTACATGACTTTCCTTCTGGGCAAAATCCCACAAGGTAATTTACACAGATTACTCTTCTTGTATGACGATGCCTACAGTCCGGGCCTGTATAGGAAAAATGGCTTATTAAATCAAAGAAATCATGATTAATAAAAGTGAGGGCAAAGTTGAAGAGATACCATGTTTGCAGAAGCCTCGGTCATACCAAGGGCAGTCCTTAATTTTGGACTCAGGGTCAATG
The DNA here is from genome assembly GCA_900303255.1 of Lesueurigobius sanzi. Lineage (NCBI taxonomy): Eukaryota > Metazoa > Chordata > Actinopteri > Gobiiformes > Gobiidae > Lesueurigobius > Lesueurigobius sanzi. The sequence goes on along the minus strand of OMNZ01027363.1, from coordinate 29,025 downwards.
TGTAAGAAAGGACATTCTTTGTTGCTACATTCACCTGTGACAGTTGGTAAAGTTATAAAATACTCTGGCAAGCAAAATGAATACATTAAAAGTAAAAACATACCAAATTTGGAATAGAAATAACATTCAGGCATTTTAGTCATGTCATATTCATGGAGAAACTCGCACTGGTCGCCCTTCTTACACAGTCCTCTGAGCCAATGCTTACAAACTACAGTCTTTTCTCCACTGATGTGGCGAAAGGGGCACATACCACCTGTGGATCAAAACGCAGACTTTACATTCTAAGCTTCTTTTTGTAGTCTTGTAAAATATGTTGTTTATATACCTTTCTGACAAGCTGCTCTCATGAAGAACTCGCACACAGCAGACCCAGACTCTGGAGACAGAATGAATACATTTGTTAGTTACTTACAATAATATAATAAATAGCAAAGGTCGTATGCAAAAACTTCCAAAACAAACTAGTAAAACAAATGACCAGATGTAGATAGTTCACTCCATTCAGCTGCATTAGTAGCTATTTGAATACATTGACAATTCCACGTCGGAAAACATAAACATATTGCTATAACATGACGTAAACATGTTGTGACCAACCACAGCAGCCTTTTATGTTCACTTTTTAATGAGATCATAATCATCGCTATAACATAACATTGACACTGAGAACAACGTCAAAACAGTGTGGAATGGAAACATGTTTTTCTCTCATCTGTGAGCAGTGAATGAGGCTAATGTAGCTGCTAACGGAGCTGCTTACTGTCCATGCCGGGGAAAGGCAGAGGCTGGGCGCCCAACTGCTGCTTCACAGCCAGCTCCAGATCAAACTTGATGTGGTCCACGTTGGCAAGAAGGTCCTGCATGTTGCTACCTTCGTCTGACGCTGCTAAAAACTTAGAGGAATTAATGCGGTAAACCTTAACACTGTTAGCTGGTTGTTGAATTCATAAACGTTAGCCAAATAGGCTAACTGAGTTAGCCTGGTTGACCACTAATAAGGAAATTGGAAAATTTTGTCGCATAAAATCAACAGAGGACTTGATTGCAAAAACTCTTCACATTGGCTCACGGATTGTTACTTTTAATAAGCTTGCTGTTCTTAAAATTGACCGTATCGAGCGCAAGCGTGAGAAGACAAGTACATCCAAGTTAGCTAGTAGCTGTTATACCGTAGACGCGCACTCCAGCCGCTGAACTAAAGCAGACTCGACCAAACGATCTGATCCAGTCGATCGCCGCCTTTGATCAGACAGCAATGGTTGTTGTGATTACACCTATCCAGAAACTAAGAAATTTCGGCTTTAAAAATGCTTAACGTGTCTTGAGTTGGGACAGGGCAGTAATATATTTGACCTTACGGTTCAATTTATAATCAGCCATTAAAAATAAATAAAGGTACAAAACACAAACCAGTGTTACATTTGCTTTATTTGAGTCCATTTGTATGTCCATGCTCATTTCAGATGTATTTATATAACATGTATGATGTTAAAAGTGACTGCACCAGTAGTTATGAATAAACTTTGGACTTGTACAATAATTAATTTAAAACAAGCACATTTTCAAATTAAAGCTCAGACCAGAGGATAGGCATATAGATAATCTCCACAAAATGTACACAGAGCCAATAAATCACAGTAATTTCTCATAACAATGTTTGGGGCGACTACAGCTCAGGCAGGCCAGGCATGGGGAACTGACCAGCAAAAGCCTCCACGTCAGCTCGGATCCCTGCTATCTGTTCCTGAAATTTCTCCCCCTGGGACATGGCCTGAACAAATTCCTTCAGGGTCGCTTTGGGATCCATACTTTTCTGCACCTCCAACGTCAATGCAATACCTGCACATGACAAGCAATAGCAATAAGGGCAAGTATGTTGGACTTTTGTGACCAGTTGGGCACATGTAGGTTACCTTTGTGGATGAACCCAGCCACCTTCTTAAAATCTTCTTCAATTAACCCTCTAGATGTCAAAGCTGGGGAGCCAAATCTCAGACCACTTGGACGTAGAGCACTTTTATCACCTTCAAATGAAAATGTGTAGAGGAGAATATTAGATAAAATTAACAATTCTATCTGCAGTTACAGGCACTATATCCACACAATATACCTGGACAAGTGTTTTTGTTGCAAGCAATAGCACAAGCCTCCAAAATTTTCTCAGCCCTGCCTCCATCAGTGCCCTTGGTACGTAGGTCCAACAGTATGAGGTGGTTGTCAGAGCCACCTACATGACAAGACCAAGCCACCAAAAAATAAAAACTTATGTCAGCATATATTAAAAAACAAACTGTATGTGGGACACCCCTCACCGGTCACAATCTTGTAGCCATGGTCGATAAGGGCGTTTGAAAGGGCTTTACAGTTTGCCAAAACCTGCTTCTGATAGGCCTTGAATTCTGGTGTCATGGCTTGTTTTAAAGCAACAGCAACACCTATCAAAGGGAATTGATGACAAAATTAAGTACCTGACATTTTCTTTTTAGATAAAAAGGACCATAAATATTATACCTGCAATTGCATGGTTGTGTGGTCCTCCCTGCAGACCAGGAAATACAGCCTGATTGATGAGAGACTCCAAGTTGTACACAGTTTCCTTCCCTTTACTATCAATACTTCGTACACCTGTTGCAAAACAGAACAAAAATGTGCCATCAAATAAATATTGTTCAGGTTATGGCACCATACCTTTCCTGTAGAAGATGAGTCCTGCACGGCAGCCTCTCAGTGTCTTGTGTGTAGTTGTTGAAACAATGTCACAGTGTTCAAATGGTGAGGGAACAACTCCAGCAGCAATTAATCCACTAATGTGTGCCATATCTGCCATGAGATATGCTCCATTTTCGTTTGCAATCTGCCTCATACGAGTGTAGTCAATATTGCGAGAATAGCAGCTTGTACCTGTCATAAGTCAACAATCACAAGATGACTAGAGCTACTTAAAGGTGGGGATAGAAGAAGAACTGTAAATGAATGAGTAACCTGCAATGATGAGTTTGGGGTGGAAAAGTCTAGCATTTTCTTGAAGTCGGTCATAATCAATATATCCCGTGTCAGGGTTCACCTAAAGAACATGATTATTAAAAAAAAAAAAATGTTCAAGATCTTTTACAGAAATCATCAAAAATATTTACCTTGTAGGGCATAGACTCAAAAAATATAGATGTGGCTGATATTTTCTTTTTTTCTGTCATAAATCCATGGGTTAAGTGACCTCCATCAGGAAGGTCTAGTCCCATGATTCTTCCGTGGGGCTCCACAACAGCAGTGTAGACAGCAAAGTTAGCAGGAGAACCTAATGAAAATAGTAAACATTATTAAAAGACTTTAAATACATCATCTACAATAAATAAAACCTAGTGCCTACCAGAGTATGGCTGAACATTGACAGCCCATTTTTCAGAGTTCAGACCAAAGGCCTCCAGTGCTCTCTGTTGACAGAGTCTTTCCAGCTCATCCACAAGTTCTGTTCCTCCGTAGTATCTGAAAAATGCCAATTATGTCAAAAATAATACATATAAACATGTTCACTTGTAACTGCCAACACATACCTCTGACCAGGGTACCCTTCAGAATACTTGTTGTTCATACAAGAACCCAGCGCCTCTAAAACAGCTCGGCTTGCAAAGTTTTCGGATGCTATTAGTTCTAGGCCATATGTCTGTCGATGCTTCTCTCTCTTTATGATATTGAACACCTGAAACACAGGTAAAAACAAATGTTTTATGCATCCAGCCCAGCTGTTCAAGCCGTCTTCTAAACCCATCATAGTATACATTTTGGTAAACTGAAATCATGTTCAAACCTCAGAGTCATTGACAGCCAGAGGCTCCAACATCATCTTGTTATGAGAGTCCCATGTTTCTGTGCTCACACAATGGCCATTTGTCAGAGACATTGCAGTTGTTGCTTCTCTAGTCCCAAATAGGAAATCTAAATAAGAAAAGATTTAAATGCACCAGAAAAACAAAGTACAGTTAACTGTCCTAAGGAGTCCCACTTACAGGTTCAAGTGCAATGTAGAAATAAAAAAGTTGTAACCAACATACCATTATAAAATCTGTTAAACATTGAACATTGCACTGACCACACAGACATCACACCACCCATTACAAAACTACAGATAAGATAAGCCTCCATTTTGATGATGGAGAGGCCAAAACTATCCAAATCTGATTTGTGTAACCAAGTCCGTATGCCTTTTATTAGAGCTAAATGTCGGCCTACTGACCTACAAATGAGAAAGTCAGCAAAACTTGCTCAATGTTATTGTTACAATAAAAGATACAGAAAACCCATGTCTTACGTCTTTACTGGCATTTTTTAATTTGTAAAATGACGTGAAGTTGAGTGAATGCGAACGATCGGCTGACATCTTGTCAAATCACCAATGCATTTGCGCCAACGTGATTAGCGCGAAGTCGCAAACTATGGTCTGACAAACGCCGACAGTCTGCATATGTTTCGGTATGAACCTGACTGTCCTTAAACTTACCGAGTGAGTTGGTTAGATCCTGCTGCGGTCAGCTGCTCAGTGTGCACACTGGACACAGGGGACAACCATGAGGCAGAAACAAACAAAAAAAAAAACAGTAGCAGGGGATAAAGTCCGCGAAACTTTCCACCAATCAGTGAGCGCGTGGCTCTTCTTCCCTTAAAGGAGAACAGGCTTTAGTCACAGGCGCATCTTTTTAGTCCCGGTTTTTAGTCATGAAAGAAAAAGTATTATTGGTATGGATAAGTCGTGACTCATTAAGACGTAAGTCATGGCTTTTTTAGATTTTGTACTTTTAAAGGTAGCCTAAATAATATACTACACGCCTGAAATCTAAACAGTTTCTTAATTAGCTCAGTATTTGAGAGGGACTATTTTATTAAACCAAACTATACTTTTTGACTTGTAACCCCTGACGAAGACCGCATTGGTCGCAACGCGTTGGCGTCCAGCGATTGAATAAAAGAGAATATTTTTTGCAGCCAGTGTGACTCTTTTTGCCTATTGATACACTACAAAACAGCAAGGCATCTGCTTGTATCTTCTATTCCTGATCGTCCGTGAGGAGTACCTGACTCTATAACTCTACTCTATCTGACCCAGTGAAGCGCTCACTCCTCCTTATTTATACTTTTTGATCAACAAGATGATCAAGATGATTTAAAAATAATAAGAATAAAACTCCTTATGTTTCTGCAACCAGTACAACCAGTTTAGAATTTTCACAAATTGTTTTTTATCCACACAATTTTATAAATGATGATACTTTTATTTTTAGTTTCAACATTTCCTCGGTCACACCACTTACACAGCAGTGGATTCAAAAGTCTGCTCATTGGTAAATAAAACCAAAATAAATATAAGGCAATCTTGATGAGTATGAATCTTCTTGTTAATAATAATGTGTGATATTTCAAGACATAGAGACAAAAGTTGTCAAGCTATACAGTGATTGATCAGAATACCATTATTATGATAATATACAAGTCCATAGGTATACCAAGTGGATGGCAAAGGAGAAAAAACATACTCAGTATTGATGTTATAACCATGACGCTGTGGCTATAATTCCAAGCTGTATCATCAGCTGGTGTCGTACACACAACTCACGACATACTGTGAAATACTCTTCATCTTTAAGTCTTCCTTTAAATAGGCAAATGTGTTACAGTATATTGCACCAGTCCATGAAGGTCTGAAAAACACACCTATGATCATTCTCATACATCATTTCAATGAGAGTGAGTTCATCCCTTTTGCTGCAGAAGCTGCGGCCTCTTTTGCTAAAAAAAAAAAAGAGAGAGAGAGAGAGAAAAATGTATTAATTATTGCTTTATTAATGTGTAATGGTAACTGTTAATCTCTATATTTGCTTACCTTTTTTCTCTTCCTCTTTTTTTCTCGCTGCATCCTCTCGCTGTTTTCTAATTATTGCAAGGCGGGCAAGGTCTGCCTTAGCCTGGTCTGTTTTTCCTGCCAAGTGCATCTTCATGTAGCGCTCTTTTGCTTTCTGCTTTTCAATCTCCTCTCTGAAACAAAAGAGATTGTTAATCAAATAACCCCAGAATTGAATATCACTGTTTTGTTCGAGTTATCAAAATATTATCATATTACATAGGAGACTGGATGGCCAGGCCAAGATCGTTGTTTGGTGAGCCCAGGTTTTCAGGGACAAAAAGCCCCAAAACATTCATTACATAAGTTTTGAGGGGTGCCTCTTTGTTTATGCCAAAACCACTTCAGGTGTTTGCCATCAAAAAATAGCCATTTCTCTCACGTGACCACATCACACTTATTTACTCAATTGAAATGACACATTTTTGGGGCAAACTGGAGACACTGGTTTGTGTTTGGGGGAGAGCAGAACCTTTCTCCTGGTGACTCTTCCAAATAAACGATGATGACGAATTTAACAACTGCATGTACTTGTAGACTGTTTGAACTAAAATAACTTGGTCCTGAACTTTTTGGAGCGTTTAGGATCATTCTCCAGTCTCTTGATATTTACAACCCCATGAAACAAGAATTGATGAATGATGCATTTTTTGTTTCTAGCCAGGTGCATATGGGAGGAAAAAACCTCCAAAACATTCTCATATATATTAACTGGCATGCCACTAAGTAACACTGATATATATTTTTAAATCCCACCACCTTTTGTTCATGTTACAATAAAATATTATATTATAAATATTAAATATATGCCAATATTTGTTCAGAGCAGTGTATTTTACTATTGGTCTGTATTGTATTTTTATTCAGACCAAATAAATAACACATTTTTTTTTACCTATTACCTCTTTTCAAGCTATATTTTAGTATTGTTTGTTATTTTCGCTGCAGTGTTTAAGGCGTTATACTTAATTATGGCTTGACCAGTACTCTAGTCAACCATGTTCTTTGTAAATGTTGTAGAAATAATGGTTGACCCAACCATGATGAATTAATATAGTTCTCTAATTTTTACTGCAGATCAAGTTTATATTTGAATGAAATGTTTTGTTTTGTAGCTTTAAAGATGTGTTAAATAATGAAATTCCATGGATTAATAACATTTCATAATTAGCAATACCTTTCTCTTCTAGACAACTGTTTAGGTTCATCCAGTTCAATCTGCGTCACCTTCTTGGATTTCTGAGACACTCTGTTGGGGTTCTCAATCTCTATTAAGCTTTCCACACCAGCTTTTTTTCTCTGCACAGATAACAATTATAATACATTATAGGAAAAAGTACAATAATTTGTTAAAAGATTTTGCAAAAAGTTTCTCAAGTATATAATATTATTTTTGTGCAGTATATTATCTATTATATTAGAGCTAGACTTGTGCATTTTGCAACAATGTATAACTTAGTGTACATAACTTTTTGAAAATAATAATACGTGAACTCAGTAATAAAAATACCTAACAAACTTACATAGCACAACGCAATGTTACAGCATATAACAAGCCTGGTGTGTATATAGAGTAGCCTACATCAGAGCCTTCTTCATCACTGTCTTCTGATCCTGATCCTGGAAGCTTGTCTTCTGCCAAATCATTCTGAACTGCTCCATCTCCAGCACCTTCCTCCTGTTCTTGCTGAAAACAACAAGGTACAACATTAGTGTGAGTTTGGTTGACATCTCAATTGTACACTCTTTATATCAAGTGTAATAAACAATGTAATTACACGTTTCCTTTCTTTCTCTGCCTTCATCTGAGCGTCAATCTCCTCAGGGCTGGTGTACATCCGTGCTCTGCCCTTGTGACCACCTTTTTTACCTGTCAGCATTACATTTGAGTCAGTTTTACACTCACAAAAATGAAGAAAAGTGAAAGAGATATAGATAAATAAGAATATAATGTCAAAAGAAAATATAAGGATAATGTTTATGTATGAACTAAGGTTGTAATAAAATAGTTGGCTACAGAAATATGTGTGATAAATAACATATACATATAAATATTAAAAGAAAAACATCTTGGGCTGGCTAACAAGCTAACAGAGTACAAAATGCCCACAATATATGACATTCGTAATCGTCCTTACCTCCTTTTGGCATATTAAAAATTATATATCAGCTATTTGTAATTACAAAAGAGAATAATACATTAAAACCATTAATTTAAAAAAGATCACGACTGACAGCTGCTAAACTCGATCCAAAAAGCGACAGCACTATTTTTAGTAGTTCATTGATTTGCCTGTAAAAATTTTTACAAAACAAAACGGAAAATGCACATTTTTTAAATGTTATTTAGACACAATTGTATGGCAATAAAACTATATATATGTACACTCTGTGTTTAACCTTTGTTTTTGATGAAACAACATTGTGAATAATCGAGTCATTTAGTAAAAGGCATTTGTTTAGTCGACTAAGGTGATGCAATACACTGAAAGAAAAAACACAACGTGCACAGTTTGAGAAAGTGTGAATGTGCATCATACGCCAGAGTAACTAAATACCACATATCAACATAAATAAAATACAATTTCATTGTTGATTAATTAAATTTCTTTTGTGCTATGACGTCAAGCTGGAGACCAGAAATACGATGGACCCCCGTGTGACGTCAATTCAAATCGCCGCAGAAGAAAAAGCCCTGACGATCGAGCGGACTGTAAACACGACGAGCTTTTGTTTTTGCGAATAAAAACGATGCCTAAAGTGAAGAGGAGTCGAAAACCACCTCCAGATGGATGGGAGCTTATTGAGCCTACTTTGGATGAGTTAGATCAAAAAATGAGAGAAGGTAAACCGATAATCAAAGCTAACTTGCGGCTGAGGCTACAGTCGTCGAGAGCGAAGAGCCTGTGTTTGTGCGGAGCGATGTATCTAGAATAGATAATGCCCTCCCGTGTCTTGATCACACACAAATACCTTTTTATTGACTCTAGAAAGATGAATATCTACACCAGGAAATGGCTCAATGTTTAGCTATAGCAATAGAAGAAGTATTGATACGGCTATTTCTTATCTAGTACAGCTGCCATTTAAAAGTCTGGGGGAAATATGCCCATAACTTTGTAATTTGATTGTGTCTTCTCAGCTGAAACTGAACCGCATGAAGGTAAACGAAAAGTGGAAGCCCTTTGGCCAATCTTCAGACTCCACCATCAGCGAAGTCGTTACATCTACGACCTTTTCTACAAAAGAAAAGCTATTAGCAGAGGTAAAGATATTATTTAATGAGTATTGTCTATTAGGGCTGGGCCATATGGTATCGTATATCAATATACCGGTATAAGTTTTGGATATCGTCGCCATTTTTTATTTCGTTGTGGATTCGGTATAATTAGCATGTGCACTCAGCCGATTTTGACTCAAGTCAGGACCAGGCCTTTCCAAATTGGACGGAGATCACAGTTACTACTACACTCAGCTCCACTCAAGCAGCATAAAAACTGACTGTGGAGGTTTAAGGGGCAGGTGCTTAAAACGAAAAAAATAATTGAAGGATGTATGTTGCTTGAGTAGATCAAATTTGAGGAAATTAACATGGCCCAATCTTCAAATATATCGTTATCGTGATATTTCTTTATTATATCGTGATATCGATTTTAGGTCATATTGCCCTGCCCTATTGCCCTCTTTCCAGCCATTTAGACCATTACCAGAAATCTAAATTTCTTGATCTTTTTATGCCACAACTTCATAAAAAATACAAAAGGTCGAAAGCAATTTCGGCTGGTTTTTGCACAAATTGTAAAATATTGAAATTTTGCTCCATTCCTCTGCTTAATCTAATGTTTAAATTTTTTTGTTTTTGTTTTTGTTAAAACCCTTAATTTTGCTAAAAATGCACAATATTTTGTCTAGGGCTGAAACGACTTATTGATTATTGAAATAGTTGTCAACTATTTTAGTAATCGATGAATCGTTTCTGGCATACAGACTTGGACAGAGGAAAAATTACATAAAAATGTTGTGTTTTTTGTGAAAAACTATGATGTCTCTAAAGGCATTGGTTATAGAAGGTTTTTTTTTTGCAAATATTTTAGCTCTGGTTGTTCCAAATATGAGATAAATCTAGGACCATAATCTATCGGATCAGAATGAGGACTCTCTTGCGCTGAATTTTAGAGGTTCTTAGCTTTCAAATGAGGAATGACATGTGAAACTTGTGCAAAGTGCATCCTATAGACATGACCTTTTAAGTTTACTCTATCAAGATGTCCTCAAACGGCGTCACTTTAGCTTTATGTGGCAACATTTTTTAAAAATTACAATTTCCATGCTCCTTTTGCCACCAATCGATTTAATCATAAAAATAATGGGCCGATTAATCGATTACCTGACTAATTGTTCGTGACCGCCCTAATTTTGTTGTTCCAGATTAGAACATTTTGTGACCTATTTCTAGAGTGTGATTTTGGGCCAAAATAGCAAAGGAAACGCTTCAGTTCTGACCTTCATGTAATCTAAGTTTTAATTTGTGATGTCTGTCCTTCCATGTCCCACTGCATCACTTGACTTGTCCCATTTTCGCTACAATTTATGGTGGTCACCCTAATTTGTACTATTATCTTGCGTGTTTATGGCCACCATAAATACGCAACACCATTTTGTTATGTCTAATGTTTGTTTGTTTTTCAGAGTTATACGAGTATTGCATCAAAGAAGGGTATGCAGATAAAAACCTGATTGCAAAGTGGAAAAAGCAGGGCTATGAGAACCTCTGTTGCCTGCGCTGCATTCAAACAAGAGACACCAACTTCGGAACCAACTGCATTTGTCGTGTTCCCAAGAGTAAACTAGAAGTTGTAAGTGTCATCCTAGTGTTAACTAAGTCGCTCATACTGTCAGATTTTTAGATTCTGTTTTTTTCTGAACTGTTTTTCCATTTTTATCCAGGGAAGGATCATTGAGTGCACTCACTGTGGCTGCAGAGGATGCTCTGGTTAACTGTGAAGGGGGGAACACCAGCGTTTATCACTGTTCAGTCACTTTCATCTCTGCTTTTCAAATCAGGACTAATAAGTTACAGTATATAAACAGAACTGGGACCATTTGTCGTTTTTTCTCACTTTTTTGTGCTGTTCATAAAGATCACAAACCCTGTATATTTTGCAAAACCGACTGAACTGAATCTTTAGATTTTGGAGTTACTAATACTCGCATTCATGTTGAATTAATGTGATTTAATTTTTAAATAGGGTTGTTGTTTTTCCTTCTCGTACTTTTTAAAATAAACCAATTTGTGTTTTATTATCTGAACTCCTTTGTCTTTTGATAATTTGATAAATATTTACATTGGGCCTTGTTTGAATTTGTGTAGTGTTAAAGAGGTGGAGCAAACCCATGATTTTTCTAATGAAGGAGCCACTAGAAATATGTGACTCTGCTCTATTTATTATTTAAATTATTTTGTTGCAGACAATGCACAATGATATTTATTTTGCTCATAGTGACAAAGACCGCACTGGATTATAGCTATTACTGTCTGTACAGCATTATTGATCTGGAATCTGGATCATGTAAAGATTAAAGTAATGACTGGTTTACGGCTGCAACTAACGATTATTTTGGTAATCAATTAATTGTTTGGCTGCAAAGGTGACGCTATTTGAGGACATTTGAAAGTAAACTTGAAGGTAATGTCTGTAAGATGCTGTTCATACAAGTTTCACATTGTGAACATGCTTCTTCCATCTGATTGAGATTGACATTATTTTCAAACTCCTGTCTATGACAAAAAATGTAAGGAACTTGTAAATGTGCACAAGTTAAGTTTTGGTTATAATATTCCTAATTTAGTCCCATTTTAGGCTTGTTTTGGTCCTGTTTTATAGTTTTTTTAAACTTCTAAATCTTGTGATTTGTGCCTAAAATGTACCATTCTATGTTGATAGTAAATTATTATTGCAAGTGGCAGTTTTTGTTTCTTGTACTTGTTCATGTCAGAGGATCTTCTGCACAACTAATGTTATTTTGCATACTTTACAAAACAATTGTTTATACTATATGACTATACTTGAGCTCTGCAGCTGCACTACCAGGCTCCTTTAATTACCAATTTTTGAATTAGCTTGGTTGCCACGGTTTCCAGTTGCATTTTTCAGTTAGAACATGGACGGTGGGACAAATTCCTGCTAAAGCTGCTTGGTTTTCCATTAAAGCGCTGCTAATCATGTGAACGGTAGTAAAGGAAAGTATACAGCACAAAATCTGACCTCACATTAGAGCTTTGATGGTGACGTATATTCCTTTACGTTTTCTAGCACAGCTTTAGCAGGATTTTGTCCCACTGTCCATGTTCCAACTGAAAAATGCAACTGGAAACCATGGCAACCAAGCTAATTCAGAAACTGGCAATTAATTATGCGCTTCACACGTCCATCATCACTGAAGCGGGACACAGTCAGCAGTGTGCACTCAGGATTTGCATTGCAACAGTGGCCTCACAGTGTGTTCTTAATGATTACAACTGTTTTTGAGCGACCAAAAACACGACAAAAATATTTGAAATAATTTAATGGAATAGCATGATGAAATAAAAAATACGTTAAAAAACATTTACACAATCATAACAAAATTTCAATACTCACAATAATGCCCCCATATAATGAGACAATGGCATGAACTGGCATGATATGGAAATAAAAAGACAGCTTTCAGCACACTGTGGTATGGCTTGTTTGGATTACAATCACCTTTTTGCATTAGTGGCACTGAGTAATAAATAAAAATGTGCAACTGAACATCACAACTAGAACATAAAAGAAAGGGTATATTGATCAAAATGGAACCCCACATCTTAGTGTTATGGTCTTACAGTCACAGGTACATCAAATACCTCCTTATACAACGAACTGCACATCAGCAAATCAGAATCCTGTAGTTGACACACTGGCCAAAGTGAGCGGATCTGCAATTTCCTTCTTTTGCAGTGTACTTAAAAATGTCAATTTTTAAATTTTTATTTCAACAAGCCCCATATCTTAATTGGTATAGCTTCTTAAAATAAGAAATAACAGCAGTATTACCAGTACACAGACTCACCCCATCACAAACACAGGCTCATGCTGACACAACTGCTCACACAAATATAGGACAAAACACTACTTGATACATTTAGGCCAGAAGCCATTTAAACTTTCCTGAACAACTTGTGATTAATGTTAATGAAATTCCTGCAAACAGTAACATTTTGGCCTCTACTTGCCAACAGTTAAACATGCAAATGGATCTGAGTTTACACGGTGGATACACGGCCTCATGCAACTGGAAGTTGTCTCTGGGAATGTTTACTTCATGCTCTCAAAGCATTTCATAATACAATCATCCTTGGAATGCATTGAACTAAAAACCCACAACAAAGAAACCATAAGGAAATGCTATCTGTTGAATATCAGAAAATCAGCTGAAACAAGCAGACAATGTCAACATACACAAGCAATCCTACAGTCATTCTGTCAAATAAATGCAGATCAGATTATGTCACTGCAGACAGGTCTTTTGTGACTGGAAAGTGGAAGAACATCAACACAGCTGGTCAACCGGCGATAAAGGCCACACGAGCTGTCATATAAAGCTTGTGGATGTATTCTTTTGGTGTGTCTTCCTAAATCTAGGCAAGTAACATTTCTTGGTGACAAAAATGACAAGTGTTTGCCCTGATCTTGTGGGATGAAAGATGTGATTGAACAGATGCAAAGACCAAGCTGCAAACTGGCTTCTAAAGAAAACATTTATAACAACGGTCAGTCCATAGAGTTTGTTCTAAGGGAGCACAAGATCACTTGGTCTATGAAAAAGTCACTCCTGATGTTGCTCATTTAGATTTTGTATAAAACGCTGGTGGTATATGTAAAAGAGAAACTTGGAGGTGCTGTGCTGCTCTCGCTGGGTGACTGCAGGTACTTCTGGGTGATGAGCTGGCTGAGATAGAGCAGTATCTCACTGTCATCTTCATCCAGCCCCAGCTGTTCTTGAAGGAAGCTGAGGCGCCGTCCCTTCACCACCTCAGGGCCCTCCTCTAAGCTCACAGGCAGGTGGAGGTGATGGGTGAACGTCAACAGGAAAGCCTTAGCAGCGAGTCGACACAGCACACTCTGAAGGTGCAGGAAGTAGGAAGAGCCCCGGCGGATGGAAGTACGATGGTCAGCTATGTTGGAAAGTAACTGGCCACGGTACGGAGGACAACGCAAGGTCTTCTGATCGATGTCCAGAATAGAAATGTAGCGACTGTAGCGGGACAGTGAATACAACAGGCTGGAACCCATTGGAGAGGATAATCTGGGAAAAAACATAGAGTAATAGTAATTAGCAGTAGTGCGCACAAAAGATTAATGTGTGTACAGCTCTGTCAAAAAGGTAATATTCAAAACATTTATTTTGTGTCTAAATTAGCATTTGTGTAGAAGTCTATTCATTGTAGAAGTACAAGTTACCAGTGTAAACTACAGTACAGTTTGTTTGCTTTTCATTTTTGGTGAAAATATTCACTTATACAGTGGTTTCACTAGGGATCATTTTGAAGGACAGGGTTTAAAAAAAAGTAAGTGAGCTATTTTTATCCTTCATTAATTAATCTCTCGTATACCCATTATGTAGCTTTGTAAGGAAACACATATTACAGGATAAATGGAGGGAAATCTATAAATTATTTGTGAGCAGAATCATGGAACATGAATTTGGAAACTACATTGTGTTAAAACTTCTGTGTAAAACTCTCAAGTTTATCTTATTTTTATTCAGTACATAAGAGATGTTTTATACAGTTTTATTTATAGATGCTAAGAGATATTTATTTTGCACTTTTTGCACCCTCCTGTGTGATTTTAAGAGCTTTCTCCATTGTGAGACCAATAAAGACCAATCTTATCTCTTATCAAAGGATGACAATGGCTTGATTTTCAATCTTTCAAAATGAAGGACAACTTTCATATACAGTTATACTGGTATGCTTTGTCACAAACCTTTTCTTTTTACATAAAAGATCACTATTGTTTTTTTGAACATATATTTACATACATGGCAGACTAAAATACAGTAGTTGCAGCATAGTAACCATAATAGAGGTTCTGCGCAGAATTGTGGCAGAAATTGCCTTCATGCAAATAATTTTCAATAAATATGTACAGTATATATATATATAATTTTAGTTTCACATACCTTTGTAGTCCAATTAGTTTCCAGCGGTAAATGTCAGAAAGGCTGAAGGGGCAGGACATCCAGGCCTGTATTCTCTCTGCACTTTTCCCAGGGCCAGGCACAAAGAGGGCGAGCGATGACACTAGTTTGCGAACCCTCCCTTCATCTTCCCCAAGCACCACCAGGGTTCTTCCACTCAATAGACACCACAGTGCCTGAATGGCAAATGGATACTGTCGAACAAACCGCAGAGCACCCTGCCCGGCCTTCCTTCTCTGCCGCAGGGTCACTACTGTCCCGTAGCCAAAGGGAGAGAGTGCTCGGTCAGACCCAGTGGAAGCACTCATGGTGCAGTCTGAGCCATCCTCCACTGACACATGAGAGACTGAGTCTGCATGCTGGCCCACAGGCAGCTCCAGGCCAGCAGCCGGACTCTCTGAGAGAGAGCCCACAGTGTAATGGTCCTGCAGTAGATGCAGCGCCTGTGGCTCCTGATTCACCACCAAAGTTTGAGGTGGTTGCATTTTACAGTTATGTTCTGATTCAGCTGCTGTGTCTGCAGGCAAGTCCTCATAAAGAAAACCATCCTGGGCCATGCAACAGGCAGTATCAATTGGTAGCAGCAAGTCTGATTCACAGACTTCCGCAGGAGTCTCCTCACAGTCTCCATTGGGCTCCAGTAAGGACACAGGGGTGTGGACCTCCTCATCATCTCCAGCAGTGGTCTCCATGTCCTCACTGCTGCTCTCTCTCTCGTGGTCAGGGGTCAACTCTGAATCCAGATCAGGAGCCTCTGATATGACGCTGTCTAGATTGTGTTGTTCTTGTTGTTTGGTCCTATTTGTCCCACTGCTGTAGCTGCATTTGGTCCCCTCAGAGCTGTCCTGAGTTTCTAAAGTCTGGTCTGATGGCGAAGACTCCAGATGGCTCTCCCCAAGGCCCAACTCACTGTCCAGAGTGTGGCTGATCTCAGAGAATGGCTCAGTAGTGTCCTCTAAAGGCTCTGGTGCCAGTAAAATTTGAGGTGGTTTTAATAGAGTATACGATTCAACAGAATGGTTCACAGGACAGAATGGCCGTATAGCAACTTCATCATCGTCTTCACAAACTTCCTCCTCAAACAGGAAGTTGGTAACTTTCTGTTTTCTGCGAAGTGCCCTGTCCAGGCGTCGTGTGTACAAGTAACAAAGGTCGCCACGAAAACTCCTCTCAGTCTCTTTCAGGAGTTCCATTGAGGCCTCATAAAATGTCTCATCACAAAGCTCTTGAAGAGTTTTTAAGCGTTTGTCAAAACATTTGGCAGATTTAGCTCTGATAAGTTGGGGTGTGTAGGACGGCCTGCGTTTCACACCTTCCTCATCCTCCTCCATTTCATCTTCACCTGCTTCGTCCTCAGTTTGAACTTGCCCCTCCTCTCCTCTTTCTCCTTTACCTATGCAACCTAATGGGCCAGCAAGTTTAGAAAATTTCTCCAGCAAATCTTCACATTCAGCCAAACACTCACTCATGCACTTATGGCACATGGCAGCATGGGGGTCTCGCCGCGGACGTCGATGGTATGAAGTGATCTGTTTCAGCAGATCTCTGTGTTCATAGATGCTCTTTTCCACATTTGCCAGCTCATTGGCTTTCTCCACAGCGTGTGCAGAGTACCTAGTCTGAGGATCTGCCTCTCTCTGGAGTCCCTCTTCTCGCTGCAGCACTGAGTGGGTGTACCTGTGAGGACAGAGAATACAGTCAGAAAACACTGAAATGTTCAGCACAAATTGTAAAACACCTCTACAGTTGCAACATTTTACATGTTAAAAGACACTCACAATGCACCTTTACCTGAGGTCAGAGCGCACAATTATGGGACAGTTCAGGCTATTGAGTTTGTCTTCAATATAGTATGTGTGTAGTTGATACTGTATAACTGTTAACGAGAGGTGAGGAGTCACTAAATCAGATGGTATGAAAAACATTTCTTACTCTAAATCCTGAAGCTTCCTCTGTAGTTCCTTGGCAAATGCTCTTCTGTTTCCTGCCTTCAAACACTCAGAAGCCTGTGAGAAACGGAGGGACAGCTCTTGGAACTGCAGCATGATTTTTCGCTCATCAGCCGAAATATATGCCATGCAGAACGGTCGCACAAAGCCCCGGGCTTCCAGGTCATAAAGGGTGAGGTGATGGACGTAAGCAAAGGCCCCTTCCTTTGAGTCACCCAGCACTACTCGAGAGTCCTCCACAAAACTGAGTCGTGGGTATCCACTACCAGGTGGGTGTCCCACAAATGAGGCTTGGTAGTCCACAGACATGATACGCAGCGAAAAGTAGTTGAGGTCAAAGGTGCCACACACTTTTGGCTCATCAGGGATAGTGAGGAGAGGCTGAGGTCCCACCTGCTCAGAGAACTCAGAGATGAGTATAAAGTCTTTGGTGAATTTGGCATAAGACGTTTTGGCCCATGGGTTTGAGTCAGCTGGTGAATAAAGAGGTATCGAAAACTCTTCTGGAAGAGGGGGCCAAGGCTCAGGATTTGGCTGTCCATAGTCATCTTCTTTCGTAAAAACCATCACGTCAGGTGAACCGATCATAATGGCGTTCACCACATCAAAGACAGTCTGAAAATAACAGTTATTTTTGGAAGATGGCAGAACGACCAGCTGTGACTCTTCTAAAATAGTTATTTTTACAAACAGTGCACCAAACTCCCCCACTCAAAAAGTAAATATAATTAATATTTTCATTCCTAATCATAGCACAAACGAAGCAGGCATATGGCAGTATATTTCAGCAAAACAAAGGCAATTATCTTGAATCAGTGTCCGAGGCAGACGACTCCATTCATGTGTGGTAGAGAAAAAAACAAAAAGCCGTCTCTCTTTCCCCGTTAGATATTCTCACGTGTTGTGTCACTACACTTCCGCGTTTCCATCAAAATGTGTAGTTAATGAAGCATGGCAAGCGCAATTAACACAGAGAAATCTGTACAATCAAATTGACATCTTCAGACCTGCTTGAGACAGACGCCATGTTTACCCAGCTGGTTGCAGACCTGTCACGTGACCAACGCGAGTGCTTTCAAACAATTATGTTTTTCCTTTTATTTTATGCAAGCCAATGTATCTGGAGTTTGTGAATGTATGAGTTTGTGTGAATTGCTCGTTTTGTATTATTTCATTTTTCTCATATTTTACGACAATTCTTACGGCAAACCCTATACGGCAACGAGTTGTTTTACGGCATAATGTGACAAGCTGGCGCGGGATTTGTAAACAAACTTAAATTGCCGCAAATATATGGCTTAAAGTTGCTTTTATGAAGAAGAAATATAGTTGAATATTTTACATTTATATGATTTGCTTTTGTGCCCATTATCGAAAGAAACAGCAGGGTTTCATCAATTAGTATAAACGTATCTGTCTTTTGGAACTAGCATAAGCCGCTAACATGCTAATGTTATATAAAAGCCAATCCAGCGGTGGGGTCGGGCATTGTGAGAGTTGTAAAGTATGTTAGTTGCGCCTCTCACGGGGAGACATTCACTGTTACGGACCGGGGTACAGTGGGTAATCCAGAAGTGTCGCCTTGCGGCACAGATCAGTTCAGCTGTGGACACACAAACAACAGAAATGATCAGAAACCGTAATATCAAACGAGTCCTGTGTGTTGCAGAGAAGAATGATGCAGCTAAATGCATCGCGGAAATCATGTCCAGTGGCAGATCTAGGAGGGTAAAAATCTGTAGCCAAAGCTTTCCTTTTTAAATGAGTAATCCGTTTCAAACCATAAATATTCATGTTTTGTTTCAGAGGGAAGGGCTGTCAAAGTTTAATAAAATCTACGAGTTTGACTATCACCTTTTTGGCCAGGTAAGTTGATATGCATGTCCCCATATTGCATTATTTTTATAAGCTGCTCATCAGGCATTTATTTGTATTACCAGAATGTTTCTGTAACTATGACCTCGGTCTCTGGCCATTTGTTGGGTTTAGAATTTAAGGCACCATTTCAGAAATGGTAAGTTAAATTATCTGCTATATTCACATTATGTTATAAGAGAAGATACAGTGAAGAAAATATGTATTTGAACACCCTGCTATTTTGCAAGTTCTCCCACTTAGGGTGTTCAAATACTTATTTTCTTTACTGTATATGTTCTATCCAAAGCTGTAATATTCATTGTTGAACTATTCCCTTTCAAATAGGCACAGTTGCAATCCTGTACTGCTATTTGATGCTGAAGTAGAAAAATATTGTCCGGACAACATGATACAAATAAAGGTATATTCTTCTATTATTTTTCACCAATTTCAACGTAACACAAAACATCAGTGCATATTAAATGTTAGAATTCCTTAGTTTTATGCCCACAAACATACCACACTGTACAGAAAATATAGATAATATTGGAAACTTGTATCTTCATCTTAAAACCTAAAAAATTTGATTTAATTTTGATTGCAAAGGTTCATTGTGGAATTTTATGCAAAAAAACACCTTTGTTATTAGTGCATATTTGACCTTTTAGTTACCTCATAGCTGTATGCAATATACTTTTCAGATCTACAAAACTGCAATACTTTCTTTGGATATGTAGTGTAGTTGTTGTAACTGTAACTGTAGTTTATCTACATTTTGTAGCGGACTTTGGAGAAAGAAGCAAGGCAGTGCCAGGCCCTGATAATCTGGACAGATTGTGACCGTGAAGGAGAAAACATTGGTTTTGAAGTCATTGATGTTTGTAAGGCAGGTAAAATGCCATTGTTTAATTATATCACGCTCAGCTTAATGAAACACATTTAGGACAGAGATCTTGTAAACAGTCATGTAATACATTTTTGTTGTAGTGAAAGCCAGTTTGCAAGTTTTTCGGGCAAAATTCTCTGAAATTACTCCAAACTCAATAAGAAGAGCTTGTGAGACTCTCATTGAGCCTGATGTGAATGTCAGTGATGCTGTGGATGTGCGTCAGGAACTGGACCTACGGATAGGTAAAACACCTTTTATAAATTACATTGAAAAGTTTAGAATGTCTTTACATATTCTTTTTTTTGTTTTTTGCAGGTGCGTCTTTCACACGTTTTCAGACAATGCGGTTACAGAAGATATTCCCTGCGTCTCTGGCTAATCAGTTGATCTCGTATGGGAGCTGTCAGTTTCCGACTTTGGGTTTTGTGGTGGAGCGGTTTAAAGCAATACAGGCTTTTATTCCTGAGACTTTCTTCAAGATTAAAGGTAAAATGCACAGATGGACAGACTACAGTAGTGGGTCATTCCATGGAAAAGCACAAAAGCACAAAAACACATTTTTGGAAGAAATTTGACCATCTCTGATTTGCATCAAACTTGGCTTGATTGTAGTTGATATACCCAATAGTGAGTGTGTGAAGTTTGAAGTTGGTGTCTGTTGTAGTTTCTGAAATAAATAGGTTTTTAAAAGGGGGCTTGTCAGGCCTAAATCATGGCTTCTGTAAAATTCCAAACTTTGAGCAGCTCTAGATCCTCAGTAGTTTGTTCTACACATATTAGACCAGTGGTTCTCAGCTGGTGTGATGTCAGGACCCACCATCAATCTATAATGCCAAGCCGTGACCCAAATAAGAATTTAATTTAGTATGAAGAATTTAATATATAGTATTTGCCTATAAATTATAGTTGCATAAGCATGAAATAATCCTTTAAAACTAAAATTTTGATCATATTAACTAACAGACTCAGGAACGTTTTTTAGCAGATACATATTTTTAAAAAGTGTTTCCCAGGATAGGCTCGTGGCCCACTAAAAATGATTCCACGACCCACTTTTGGGTCTCGACCCACTAATTGAGGACCATTGTTGTAGACTATAGCATGATGCACAGCATAGGATTCGATCTTGTATAATGTTAAGTATGGCCTGCCTAATCTGCCTAAAATCTACATGTATACATTTTGATTTACAAGCCATTCAACTTTGAAGATGTGATGTTGAGACACTTTTTCAAGCTTAAGGCATGACACCATCTACCACAAAAACAATTGGAAAGAGCATGACTTCCTAAATGTGGAAAAGCTCATGTTGGTGCCCACCACAACCCACTATTCTGCCTCCCTCATACTCTACCTCTCTCCAATGGTCACTTAGCCTAAAAACCTGGTCAGATTAATGAGAATCTAGAGCTGCTCAAAATTTGGGATTTTACAGAAGCCATGATTCTGGCCTGACATGACCCCTTTTTAAACATAATTATCAGCTATAATCAGGCCAGGTTTGAAGCGAATCTGAGATGGTTGAGCAGAATGCATTTGATTTGTTGATTGGACATGGAATGACCCTAGTTAGTATAAATGCATCTAGATACCTAACAAATCAAATGGTTGTTCACTTGTGTTTTGGGCTTTACTTCAGTGATCCACGAGTTTGAAGAAGACACAGTGGAGTTCAGCTGGAAAAGAAACCGTCTCTTCAGTCACACTGCATGCCTTGTTCTGTACCAAATCTGCATGGAGGTGAGTGTTTTGATTTCTTTTTGTGTGTTATATTTGTTGTTATCAGTATAGCATACAGGTTTTAAGTTGAAGTCCAAAGATTATTGCATATAGATGCCGATAAAGGTTTATTTTTTTGTGTTTATGATACATATAGGCTCATATAAGCCATCTGATGGACAGTTATCAGTGGCCACATTAACATGCTGATCTAACGTCTGATCTTGATCTGATTTCTGGAGTTCTCAGATTATTGAAGTGGCATGTAAGCAGCACAATGTGGTATACATCAACTATAGATATAATCTATCTGATCTTTCACACCTTTGCATAAAGGGAAAACTAATGTAACAAAAACAGTAGCCTTGAAAAATCCAGACCCTGACTGAGTTTGTTTACTCCATGCATCAACTAAATTTCTAGGGCGGAGCGAATCCAGACAAACAGAAGGTGGAGTAAACAAATCAGCATAGGATGGCGTATGTTGTTGCAGTGTTATTAGCGGCTCTGCATTGGAATTTGAACAGGATTATAAGTCGCAAAGCTCCTTTTGATCATTTAAAACTGAATTTACCCCTGAACAAACTCTCGGTTCAGTGTGCCATCTGTCTGTCATTTTAGAATATACCTGTACCCTCAGGGTAGAAGGAATACATTGATGGAATAACTTGGTCATTCAGGATGTTCATGTAATCAGCTGATCTCATTCTTTGCGCTCATTTTGTTGCTGAACCTGAAACTGACCAATGGCAGCCAGATCAGTTTTGCTTAGTTAAATCCAGGTGTGAACTTTTTATTTGGCCGGGCAGTGTATTACTACTGGCCTTATACAAATCCTGATAAATATTATAATCCACAATATTGATTTTAATGCCTTGCACTTGACAAAAAGACTTTCACAATCCCAGAAAGAATTCTAGAGGTTCTAATCTTTCAAATGAGGAATGGCATGTTCCATATTGTGAAACTAAAAGCATTCTAGAGACATTACCTTTCACTTTACTCTGAAGATGTCCTCAAACTGCATCACTTTAGCTTCACGCAGCAAAAAGTTTATAGACCAATACTCTTCCCATGCAAGCAGCCGAACAATTAATCGTAAAGGTAATTGTCCGATTAAATCATTATCAAAATAATCGTTTGTTTCAGCCCTTCTTCAAAGGTGGGACTGTGCTCTGTCAAGTTGACTAAACCTTTAGTTAGAAAATGCACAATAAAATGCACAATAAAAAGTACGATGAATTCTTCTACATCTTGGAGTATAATGTTATTCACTTGTAGGATCCCATGGCAACAGTCACCTCAGTAACCAGCAAACCCAAGAGTAAATGGAGGCCTTTACCTTTGGACACTGTGGTAAGAAAATGAAAACAACCATTAGCACATTTATCTGAAATGTATGAGCTGTGATATCCATCCATTTGCCTTGTTCCCTTTCTTTTTCTCATTACCAGGAACTGGAAAAACTTGCATCTCGAAAGTTGAGGATAAATGCAAAAGAAACAATGAAAATAGCAGAGAAGCTTTATACCCAGGGGTAAGTCTAATAAACCTTTTTGTTTTTTTTACAATATGAATTTTCAATTATCCAATTAAAGCTGAAAATTGCCAAAACAAAGATAAGATGGATAATGGATATATTAACATTAATAGTGCCAAAATCAGAATCAGAATAGAATTTATTGCCATTGTCAATGAAGGTTTCAGAGACCACAGGGTTTCTGCACGGCATTAAAAAGCATTAAAAGTCATCAAATGAATTGTGTCAAAAATATGGCCTTAAATGTCATTAAAAAGCATCAAATAGAATTCAAACTGGCATTAAATCAAAAATTCCTGGAAAATAATGACATTGTTCAACTACTTTTACTGCAGAAGTTTGGCAAAAATCCCAAAAGAGAGTCTATACTGCTGTTTGGGAAGAAATGATACACTATTTCTGTTCAAAAGTTGTCATTTGTATAAAAATTTGTATTGAATATGGGAATTAATATTAAATACACACCAATTTGTGGCGTTTCTGGCATTAAAAATGTAGTATTTGGTCCATTAAGTTTGATTTGCTGATACCGGCATTAACCCTGGACCAGGAATTTTCTTCGGTGTTCTCGTGCAACATGAAACATAAACTTGTAATGGTGATAAATAATAAACTATAGACAAAAAGGGTATAAAAACTTATAGAACTATAAGGCATGCATAGGAATCGAATAAGTAACAGGGTTTCTGCAGGGAATTAGAAAGCATTAAAGGTCATTAAATGAATTGTGTCAAAAATAAGGCCTTAAATGTCATTAAAAAGCATTAAATCAAAAGTTCTTGGGAAATCATGACATTGATCAAGTCATTTTACAGCAAAGGTTTGTCAAAAATACAAAAATTTGAGTCTAGACTGGAGTTTAGGAAGAAATCATACTGTATTTCTGGTCAAAAGTTGTCCATTGTGTCAAATTGTCTATTGAATATTGAAATTAATATTAAATATGTTCTGATTTGTAGTACTTGGGCATTAAAAGCATTAAATTTGACTTGCCGCTACCTGTATAATCCCTGAATAAATAAATTGTAACTGATGTGTGCAGGTTTATCAGTTATCCCAGAACAGAGACCAACATCTTTCCTGCAAACCTGGCCCTGACTCCCCTCGTAGAACATCAGACACAGAGTCCAGCCTGGGGAACATTTGCCCAACGTGTTCTTGATCAACCCGGAGGTCCCAACCCACGACAGGGCAAGAACTCTGACCAAGCCCATCCTCCCATACACCCCACCAAGTTCACCAACAATCTCCAGGTAAGCTTGATAGAATGCTGCTTATTTTTTCTGTCAAATGTTGCCTATTTTATTTATTTATTATTTACTAAACTTTGCGTGCAGGGAAATGAGGGGCGTGTGTATGAGTTCATAGTCCGACATTTCCTGGCCTGCGTATCCCAAGACGCTTTGGGACAGGAGACGGTGGTAGACCTTGACATTGCCCAGGAGAAGTTTTCAGCCTCAGGACTCATGATTATTGCAAGAAACTATCTGGACGTGTACCCTTATGACAAATGGAGTGCCAAGGTGAAGATTGTGAGAATGTTATGATTTGAGAATGTTATAATTTTCATTTTTCCTATTGACTACCGATCTATAGAGTCAAATATCAAAAATGCATAAATTCTAGTTGATTGGCTGACAGGGGCGGAAGTCTAGAAAATTAAATGACTTAATAGATCAAAAGGGAAGCAAAGTGTAACGCTTCTTTGTCTTTCTATTAGGGCTGGGCTATATGGCCAAATAATCACGATTTTCTTTAGTTTCAATCACAATTTTGATTTAGTCACAATTCATGTGTATATTGTTTTTAAAGGCGACTAAATCCATCTGCTTCTTCTTGGGTTTAGACCTGGTGTTGTAGTGGTTTAGTCCTGGTTAATACCTGTTTTAGTCTAGGTTTCAGTCCAGAGTTTTGACATGCTTCCCTCATGGTTTAGTCCTGGTTTAATCCTGGTTCAGTCTGTGATATTGTCCAGGTTTAGTCTCGATTCAGGCCCAGTTTTCTCTTGGTTTATTTCTGATTGAGTCCTTGGGTTTAGTCCTGGTTTAGTCCCGGGTAATCATTGTTTCATTCTGTCCCTGGTTTAGTCCTTTTTAGTTTGGTCCTAGTTTAGACCTTGATTTCTCTGCTTTAGTCCAGTTTACTTCTTTGATCAGTCCTGGTTTAATCCAGATTCAGTCCGTGATATTGTCCGATTTTAGACCTGGTTTAGACCTAGTTTTCTCCTGGTTTGTTCTGGTTTTATCATAAAAACCACTGAATCACGATATGACTATGTTCCCAAAAAAGCAGATCGTTATGGAGGTCAGATCACGATTAGATTTTTATCATATCGCCCAGCCCTACTTTCTAAGCAAGTCTTGTCTTTTTTTATTTGTTTTTTATGTAGAACTGCACTGAAGACACACACCCATACCAAAATGAATGTTAAGTAATAAATTCCAGCTTACTATTTGTTTTATCCTCAAGGTAATTCCGGTTTATGAACAAGGCTCGCAGTTTCAGCCCACTGCTATTGAGATGGTCGACGGACAGACGAGCGCCCCACAGCTGCTCACTGAAGCTGATCTAATATCACTGATGGAAAAACACGGCATTGGTATGCACAATATTGTCCATTTTGTACAAATACACCAAAGCCAGGAGGCTGAGGTTGAAAATACGTCTACTTTTAGTTTGCATTCATGCTTCTGTAATGTTTGTGGTATTCCAGGCACAGATGCTACCCATGCAGATCATATAGAGACCATTAAGAGCAGGATGTATGTGGGACTGACACCAGACCAGAGGTTCCTGCCTGGAGAACTGGGAATGGGACTGGTGGAGGGTTGGTATAAACAGATCTATGTTGCTCATTTGTTTGTGCCACTTAATAAACAAATCACTTTTTGAAAAGCTTTGTACTGAATCAGGCATCTGAAACTTCTGGTTTTAAAGCCACTAGCAGCTTGTTTTTGTCAGCTGTGTAAATCCCACCGACTCATGGCAATTAGGGCTGGGTATCGGTTGGGTTTTATCCGATACCAGTGCCTACTCTGTATTTTTTA
Source organism: Lesueurigobius sanzi (assembly GCA_900303255.1). Taxonomy (NCBI): domain Eukaryota; kingdom Metazoa; phylum Chordata; class Actinopteri; order Gobiiformes; family Gobiidae; genus Lesueurigobius; species Lesueurigobius sanzi. The sequence goes on along the minus strand of OMNZ01027363.1, from coordinate 2,903 downwards.
AACGGTTATTGAACCGGTACTTAAAAAAACAAAACCGCACTCACTTTGTCAAAAAACAATTCCCTTTTATTTCCAGGACCAGATTGAACACTTACAGTAAATCTTTAAACAATATAAATACAACTAACAATGATAATAATAAACAACACTGTTTCTTTCAGTGTTTTTATCATTTATTTGAGCTGAAACGCCAAAGTCACTTTCTTTAGTCCAGTCTCGAGACCCACCAGGCAGACACATTTGCTTTCTAAATAAAAATATTTTTTCAGTACCAATTTTTCGATACCTGTAGTACCTTAATTATTTTTTCGATACCATACTGGTATCGTTTAACAGTACCCATCCCTAATGGCAATACTGTCACGTGATTTATCCAAAACATCTGTGGATCTGAGCCCCTACGTTTTGCTTGGAGCCTTTCAAGTGAGACTGAAACTCCAGATCTCGTGACAATCCCTCTCGCAGCGCAGGTTAATTTAGTTCAGGTTTGGGCGGACTTTATTCCTGGTTTAACCTGGAATCATTTCTCAATTCATCCTGAATTATCTTTTATTTCATTTGCGCTGGTTTAGTCCTGGTTCACTCCTTAATATTGGATCATTGTCATTTTGTATTTTTAGTATGAAGTGGCTTTTTTAATGTAAATGATTCCATTCCCCTGTGCTGAATCCAAAGTGAATATAATAATATCCATATATAATACTGCAGTCATAACAGTTGTGTCTTTGTGCATTATGTTACAGGATATAACTCCATGGGCTATGAAATGTCCAAACCTAACCTGCGTGCCGAATTGGAGGCCGACCTCAAGCTTGTGTCTGAAGGAAGGAAGGATAAACACACAGTGCTGCAGCATTATATTCAAAAATACAAAGCCGTGTTCATCGAGTCCGTTAGAAAAGCGAAAAAGTTAGTTGATTTAACCTGCTGAATATCTGTGGACATGTGCGTCCATTGTGCACCTTTATAGCCCTTCTGCTCTTTTCAGATTAGACGAAGCCCTGTCTCCATACTTGGGTGCAGCACAAGCGATCACCGAAGAGGAGCAGCAGGAAATGGAGTTGCCAATGCCGGTGCGAAAATGTCCAAACTGCGGCCGGGACATGGTTCTCAAGAAGAAGAGAGAAGGAACCAGGTGAAATAACATGGGCTACAGTCATACAGAACATATAAGTCGCTCAGTGTAAATTTTGGCAGCAAATTTTTATTTAGTTTTAGTCTTTTGACGAAAATGGAATTTAATTTTAGTCAAAAAAATCTTGTTAGTTTTAGTCTAATTTTAGTCAACAAAAATTCCATGTAAATTTAGTCGACTAAATTTGAAATAGATTGAGTAAACGTTACATTTATATTATGGTTTTCAAACATATCATGGAGCGTCTCCCACATAAACAAACACAGAGCTGTTCCTTTGGCAGTGAATTTAAATGATCTGCGGCTCTTGCAAACTGAAGTCACTGAAGTTTGAATCATTTAAGTTCCTTCTTTTCATTTTTATGTTGTCTTTTTTTAGTCAATGAAAATATCTGGAGATTTTAGTGATAGTTTTAGTCTCATGAACTAACTTTAATTTAGTTTTAGTCTCATTTTAGTCAGCAAAAATTTTACTGTGACTAAAATTATGACTAAATATTTTAGTCGACGAAATTAACACTGGTCTTTCAATGCGTATTTCTGATCTGTACCTTTTAGCAAGTACCTGTCCTGCTCGGGGTATCCAGCCTGTAAGACTGCAGTGTGGTTCCCAGAGATGGTGCTGGAGGTCAACAGAGACGACAGCATCTGCCCAACATGTCGGCCACACCCTGTTCACATGTTCGTATTCTCTTTGTTAGAATTCATAGCTTTAAAAACAGTACAATGGGCCAGAGAAGAACGCTCTATCATAATATTCCAGTAGGACCAGAGCAGAGGCAGGTAGTACTGACTTACATTTACTCAAGTACATGTACTCGGGCGACTTTTTGAAGGAACTACTTTTTAAAGTAGATTAAGGCCAGGCTAGCGACTGTAGGCTAAGTCATCCGTAAACTCCAGTCAATTATCATTCCCCGCATATGCTTGGTGTCACCTACAACACCCGCCTCCCCCGCTCGCTGAATGGTAGGATGAAGTTCAACCGATGGATCGCGGCCGCTGAGATCAGACCCAGACGTAACATGTAGGAAATGATAATTGACCGGAGTTTACGGGTGGCTAAGGCCAGGCTAGAGTAGATTTATCATACAGTACTTATATTTCTACTTGAGTAATATGATAATGAAGTATCTGTACTCTTACTTGAGCAAAAAAAATCTTACCTGTTCCACTGCGATTAAATCTTGAAGCTTCATTTTGACTTGTAAAATAGATGCAGTCTGTGTTTTGTGCACATTCTTCTGCTTATTTTTACATATTTTACAGTATTTTCACTGAAAATATTAGGATTTTCACATTATTTTATGTTCTCTTAATTTATGTCACTATTGAAACATAAATTACACTTTTATGCTCAAAACAGTTACTCAGTACTCAAATAGTCATTTCTCCAAGTACTTTTTGTCTCTTAACCCTCTGAGGCATTTTTTTTATTGTTGTTTTCGCCTAGTAATTTTATTTATTTTATTGCTTCTGAAACACCTCCTAATGGTGCACCATCAAGTGCTTGGACTCTTTATTTTCATAACAAATTGAAGTAGTATCATCTGAATGCTGTAATAGAGTCATATCAATGAAGTAATCATGATAGAAGCAGAAAAACAACCAAAAAATTAGGCGAAAATTGAATTTCTCACCTCACTCTTTCCCTATATGCAAAACATCAATGGCTGTGGACATTAGAAAATGTTTTGTGGGTTAGACCTGGCCCAGGAGATGGAAGATAAAGGCTGTAGTTAGTGTAGAAATGTTTATTTTTGACAAAA
>OMNZ01027360.1:0-17458 GCA_900303255.1 Lesueurigobius sanzi | reverse complement strand
AATTTCTGCTAAAGCTGCTTGATTTTACATTAAAGCGCTGCTAATAATGCAAACGATAGAAACAGGAAAGCAATATACCTCACAAAAACTTACCTCACCATCAAAGCTCTAATGTCAGGTCAGATTTTGTGCAATATATTACTTTTCTTTGCTTACCGTCCTTCCAACTGAAAAATGCACTTGGAAACCATGGCAACCAAGCTATTTCAGAAATTGGCCATTGATTCTCCATCATGTGGCGCTAACTTGCCTTTACTGTGCAGAGAAACTGGAGGAAATGCGCGAGCTTGAACGAAAAGAAGATGCATTTACACCTGTTCCTAGCCCATACTACATGGAGCTGACCAAACTGCTCCTGAATCAGTAAGATATACATTAATATTATATTAATCATGGGGTTAATATGTTGTTTTGTTATTGCTTGTGCAAATTAAACATGGGTAGTCAAGTGGAACTGTTTACGCTTTGTGTTGAATAAACAACTACAGAACTTGGCTAAAGGCGTCAAATAATAATCAAATTGTAGAATATAGCCATGGAAGAAAGTATTCCTGATGCTTGAGTTTTTGCTGGAGAGGACTGGTTGTTTACTTCCAACCAAGACTATTGTCAGTGTTAGTTGCTAGTGACAATAATAATTTGAAGGATGTGCCAAAAGCAATTACAACTTTACCAATATTGTTCTGACAATGTCTGAATTGTTTATATTGAAGTTAATGAGGAAAGATTTTATTTATACATATATTTTACTAAATCATTTGTCACATTTCAATGGTGCAATGCCATATCCACAAAGTCCATTATTTCACATTTCTACACTCCATCTGTGCAAGTTGTCAGTCGTACAGTTGCCCATCGTAGGCAAAGATTCTTCAATCGTCATCTGTACTCTGTAGTTGAAGTGTAGGCCGTTTCGCTCTTCATCCAACGAGCTTCATCAACACCGAGCAAACTTGGACCCTTCAATGGGCAGTGATTAGGTGTGTGTAGGGTCGTTGAGACCAAGACTGACAACAAAGGTGTTTTTAACTGCCAACTCCACATACTCCGGCTCGCTCCGCACTGCCCCGACCCTCTCCGCTTGTGAGCAGCAAATGCGTTGCTATTTTAAGCCTGCTGCACAGGTCCACATCCACCGCTCCGCTCCGCCAAGACCGAAAATACGGAGGACCTCTATTTTTCTTGTCCGTCTGCGCCACACCAGAGAAGCTACATGCAACCCCATACATGTTGCGCATGCGCTACTCTGAGACTTGACGCACCCAGGTGGAGCGGTGTGGAACGGATGTAGTGGGCGTTGAGTTTCGGGGGAAGCTTGGAGGCGGCCCACAGCGGTGAGGAGCGGAGGATGTGGAATCGAGCAGTTGTAGACCAAAGAGAACTTGCAGGTAAACTCCTCCTACTGGTCTTTATAAGCTCCATTGGCATCCAAGTTTGCCCAGTGCTGACGAAGCTCTTTGGATGAAGAGCGAAACGTCCTACACTTCAACTACAGGGTATAGATGAAGACTGAAGAATCTTTGCCTACGTTTCTACTCGCCAATAAACAATTCAAGGCTGACATAGGCAAAGATTCCTCAGTCGTAGTCCAAAGATCGTCCTCAGAGAATGACGATCTTTGTTCTAAGATGGAAACATCCGACACTTCAACTACAGAGTACAGATGAAGACTGAAGAATCTTTGCCTACGATAGACAACTCCTGTACGACTGAGAACCTACACAGACAAATTCAAGGCTGACTTTAATTAATGTATGTATTATAAAATGAAGAGAAGCAATACTCATCCTCACTGACTGGAAACGGTGTATTTGTGTATAGTCACTGCTGCTTTTGATAACTCTTCTTTTGATTTCTTGTAAAGCGCATCAGACAACATTCCTAAGGCAGATGAAATCCGCACTTTGGTTAAGGATATCTGGGACACACGTATTGCCAAACTGCGCCTTTCTGCAGACAGCTTCATCAATCAGCAGGAGGCTCATGCTAAGGTGGGAGAAAACATTCAAGAACTGTATTTTCACCCTCTATTTGGGTGCTTGAGATCATATTTTTGGGATAATGATTGAGAATAATAGCATAGGCCTACTGTACGGTTATTATATTGTTTAAGTATAACATTGTAGTAACATGTTTTTCTTTTTCAGCTCGACAACCTGACATTAATGGAAATCAATACCATCAGATCTTTCCTTCTCGATTCTTTGAACTGCATGTATAAACTACGCTCCAATCTTCAGCCCGGCTCCACCAAAGGACAGTTCGACGACTATTGATACTTGAGTGGTTATTTATGAAATTGTAAATGTTTCTTTTTAGATGTTGTTCATGTACAGTGTAAAAGGTTTGTGGTAAATAAAACACAAGAAGACATTTTTTTTTTACTTATTTTTTTGTCTGAAATCACAGCCATATATTCATAAATAACTAATTACTACATTCAACAAAGAATATATTACATTACAATGAATTTAAACAAGTACATTTCAAAACAGGAGTTCACAGCATCTAGACATCCTTCGCTGAGTCATGGGACTATTGCATGGATGTGCATGGACTGAAGATAATAGTTAGGCTCCTAAAAGGGACATTTCCCCCATCTTGGCAGCTTACGTCAGCTTGCATGCATGTTATCACAAACCAATAGGTTATATTTGCAATGCTCTTGTGATTCAAGGTGTTGAAATTCAGATTTTGGACTCAGGTGTAATCGGAATAACACGAAACGGCGAAGATATTTGTGAATGTTTGGACCCGCACACAGTAGGAGGCTATGAAAGAACAATGGACAGTTGAGCGTAGTATACTGTTATTACATAGTACAACATATCAAGTCCCTGATGATCCCTGCAGTGAAAAGCAAACACCTTCACAAGCTCCTAAATTCTGGAGGCACTTGAATCTATAGTATTGTTCGTGTTGGATATTTGAACTACAGTCTGTGTCAGTTCCCCATATAAACTGCTGCATACCCTACATTGACATTTAACATTGCGACTTGGGCTCTAGTGGGTCTAGCGTTTAATATCCATCTTATGTTCGTAGCAACTCACTAACCGCAGCTTAACATTAATTTGTACGATGTGTGTTTCTCTTTAGAACACGTGAAATCAGTAAGAAAAAGGTGTAAAGATGAAAGGGGGAGCTGTAATGTGTGTGCTAAAGATCAACCAAATGCTAATATGTGTTGGCAACTCTGGGCTATTGGTTTAAAACAAGGAATAATAATATGGATTTGTTCGGTTGTGTAAAATGGCAATTGTGGGTTACTTTTTGGCTACCTAACTGCGAATTAAAACAAATTTGGCACATGGCTGGTGTAAAGAACATGGTCTAGTAAGGCATAAAATTATTTGCTATATTGTTTAAGTCCAGCACTTAAAAAAAAGAGAGTAGAAATAATGTAAGTATCAGGGTTTGTCAGCCGGATGGTCTCCATGTGAGTCTTTAAATGATCAAGTAAACGAAAAGGAGCTAAATGTGATATACATTTCAAAGACATGCTGCTGCAAATAAAGGCAAAGGACAGGAGCCGTAACTTGGAGGCCTCTGAGTGAGCTTTGCAGAACTCGGGCCCAGATGGAGTGACTGTGGCTAGATTATTTGTGAAGCAAGTAAAACGAGCAGCAGATCCTGTTTTCTCTCACTCTGTTTCAAATCTAAAATGAGCTGTTCTGTCCAGCAGCTTTATAAACACTAAAAGCAAGGCTTTATTTTTCAACCCAAAAGCATAAACATATAAAAATGGCAGGCTTTTTCTTTTAAAACAAGGGTTAAAGTAATAAAAACATACAAAATTCTTTCTTCATATTATATACATGTCAAGGCTGAAGTGCCTTTTTAAAATTCTTATTTTCAAATTTTATCTTATCAAATAAAACATTTCATTAAGTCTTTCAAAAATGTGCATTTTTTAAATTCTTCCCTATATTCCCTAACAGTTCTTGAAACACAGTACCACCAGGTAGTTCTTCAGCTTTTCATTTTAAGTGCATTTCCAGTTCAAAAGCTCAAATGGCCACTACGAAGAAGTGATTTCCAATGGGCCAGGAGCATTTGTTTTGAGTGTCTAAGTCTCTTGACCACACCGATTGTGGAGTAGCTGCTCCCTCATTGGCAGGATTGTCTGTGAAGCATGGCGAAAAGGGGCAGACCAAATAAAGAGTGGTGGGTCCCTAATCTACAATGGACTTTAAGAATGCGTTGTTCTTTGGGTACCCCCATCCCATACATTTATGATTGGCTACATTGGCACACATTTGTGGTTTGTGGCTCAGGTTCAACTTGGTCACAATTCTGAGACTGCCCTTCAGTGTATGGCCTCACTAAATTGAATCATTTATCTGATCAAAACAGCATCAACCTCTTCCAAAAAGCCACATTGACCAAGTCGACAAAAATAAACTCTGAGTCTCAAAGTGGTGACGGCTACTGCTAGGGCCTGGGCACTTGTGGGGGTCACCTGGGAAGGTAACCCTTGAAATGGCTGCCTCTGGGCCATTGTGTGTGTGGTAGTGTCAAGCACTTCCTGAAATGTTCCAATTCTGCTTGCAGCTTCTCCCTTTCCGCTGCTAGCCTCTGTCTCTGAGACATGAGCTCCTGTGAAAACAGAGAAACAATGCATCATTATTAACAATATCAAGACAAAAGAAAAATGTACAATCCCTTGTGTTTCTTTATGAAGAGATGCAGTAGGATTATTTCTTACCCCCATATTATGGGACAACTGTTCAGCAGTTAGACTCAAGTTGTAGTTCTGCGCTTCTAACCTCCGACACTGATTTTCCAAAACATGACGCTCCAAATTTTGCTCTGGAGAAAAAAATGAGTCAGCTATTGTGCCTAAATACAAAATTGAAATAACATCACAATGTGTGTTGAATACCTTCAACATATTCCTGATATGCTTCAAATATAGATTCAATCCCCTGCCACCTGGAAGCAGATGCCTCCTCTTCTTCCTCCTCCTCCTCAGAGTCCTCTGGACCAGATATGTCCTCCCTTCTCCCTGAGGTATCCCGGTGTAATGATCCAGAGAAGTGTTGGCCGTTTGGCTGCGGCTGTGTGAGAGTGCGGGACGTGGAGTTTGAGTGAGACTGTGAATGAGACAGTGGTGGCCTTCCTGGAGTGCTCTGCAGCTCAGGAATGTTGTAATGGACAGATGTCTCCAGGAGATGGGAGGACTCTGTTGATCCTGAGCCAGTACCTAAAAATAAAATAAAACGTGTTCAGTCATAACAGAATAGATTTCATTGCGACTATGGTGTAATCATAGTTGTTATTTGTCAATGCTATTGATACATAGATATACCTTCCACTCTAATAAAATAGTTAAGTTACTATTTTATTAGATTTTTTTATCTTATTCTATTTTCATGCATGCCTTATAGTTATATCCTTTATTTGTTTTCTCTATAGTTTATTATTTATCTATTACAAGTTTATGTTTCATGTTGCACGAGTAGGGCTGGGTACCGTTAAACGATACCAGTATGGTATTGAAAAAATAATTGGTACCGAAAACAGGTACCGAAAAAATATTTATCTTTAGAAAGCAAGTTTCTCTTCCTGGTGGGTCTTGAGACTGCACTAAAGAAAGGGCTAAGGTGTTTCAGCTCAAATAAATGATAAAAACACTAAAAGAAACAGTATTTAATTGAATAAATTATCATTATTGTTCTGTTTTATGGTTGTACAACAAAACTAGTATGAGTATAAATGACTTGGTTTCAGAATATTAGTCTTGTTTATAGCAGTTTTGACTAGATTAGACATATTTACTACTGTCATCTAGATTATTTGGTTTATTTCATGACAATTTTTTACTGATTCTAAAATAAACTCACTTGAATTAGGAAAATAAAACTGCCAAAAGACCAATTTTCTTACCCTACTGGTAATTTAAATAAAAAAGGAAATAAGTAGAAATCTATAGTATAAGTAGAAATTTAGATAAATAAGATTAATTTGGGTCATTTAAACTTCTAGATATTTACTTTTTTGTGTAGATGACCAATAATTTAGTATAAGTATCTATTCTCTATTCTGTTCTGATTCTGTTTACCTTTATGTTTCTGCATAGCCTTCTGTGTCGACTGAAGCACAGATTCATGAAACTGCTGAGCAAACTCTTCAGGTGTGAAACTGTCCCAGGGCTTGGTGTGGCCATTGATGCAGTGAACGCCTTCTTTAGCCTGCAGGGGCAGAGGAGGCCGCAAGCTCTTCAGTAGGCTAGAGTTCTTCTTAGGTGCGGGGGCCTCACCAGACCCCCGGGACTTGTCTGGGTAGACGGCTGGGGAAGGGGGTTCCTTTGGTCTTAATGTGTCCCCGTGAGATTTGGAGAAGCCACTGGGGGATGCTGGGCAATGTACGGTGGGACTGTGTGGTCTGATACTGATGTGTTCTTCTGACTCGGCAGGAAGTTGGGAGTCTGTAATTGTTTTTGCAAAGTTAGTTGAAATGCCCTGAATAAAGCAAATTAAGAGCTCAAATGAAGAATGTTTATTGTAATTCACCAGTCTCACCGGAGATCTGTGCTGAAGGACTTTTGCAGAGCGGATGAGAAGCATGTCTGATGTTGTCCAAGGTTATGTTCTTTTCTTTAATGGCCTGAAGCAGTTCTGTCACCCTTTCGTTATCTGGAAGACAAGTATTAGTATGTATATTATTAGTGTTTGCCAGGATTGCAAAAAAGAGAACCATTAGGGATCACCAAATATGACACACGTACACAAAATGCAACAACACAAATAAATGTCCGGTCCTCTTTACCTCTCCGTTGTTGCACAGTGACATGTGACAGTTTGAACATGTTGAGAAATCTCTTCTTATCCTCGAGCTCTGGAGCCCGGTCCATCTCCTCGGGGGTGAAGCGTGTGCAGAGCTGGGGTGGAGGAGGGGTACGCTTCAGCTGTGATACAGAAGGTGAAGGACTGCGCTCTCTCAGCATTCGCCTCCGCTTCCTCCTCTTCTGTTGCACAACCTCATCCCGGCGGCCCACTGTAGTCAGCCCAACTATTCCTAAGAAGTCCACTTTCTATTCAAAGATAAAACAACAATATGGTGAGTCTCAGAATACGCAGAAAAAACTACAGCTGCGTTTGTGGGGGATATGTTACCTCGTTGGATTCATCTAGTTTGAGTGGATGCTGCTCTGCCACTCTGCGAAGATGAGCTCTCACTTCCTCTTCATCGCTCTCATCATATGAATCATCCAGGTCATAGTAGTAACCTGAAGAACACACATGTTACTACTAACACTGTACTTTGAAAAGACTACAAAATGCCATGATGACAATTGCACGTATGAACCTTTCTCCTTGGCCTCCCTCCTCCTCTTCTCTTCCAGGTCTAATTTGCTAACCGGTCTTCGATGCTGTTGAAGGAACTCATCATATATGAGTGTCATATCAGGGCCCGGCCCCATTGAAGCTACATGTCCCACAGCTGAGCCAGAGATTATTCCGATGGCTTGGCCCAGTCTGGGCCCCTGAATGTTTTTGTTTTTGATGGCTCCCTCTAATTCATACTGGCTTGCCAGGGGCAATGATGCCCTCTGCTGGTTAAAAAAGGACTGGGTTGATCTTTCTAAATCCGCAAGGAATGTGCTAGGTTCAGAGCCGGGAGGACACCTCATGGGGGGATACTTGTCCATTATGCCCCCCTCTCTCCGACGACTACTGTCCTCATATTTAGAGGGCCCTGGGGGCAGCCGGTCATAGTGTCCTATCCCTGAGGGATCATGGTTGCGTCTGGACTCTGATGAGGTTTCTATCAGAGATGCAGGGTTCCACAGTGTGGTGGTAGGGGGAGGGTGGTGTTCACGCTGGAACAGAGGGGGTTTGGGAGAAATGAGAGGTGGAGGAGCACCTAAATGAGCATGGAGATCCCGGCTTCCTGGATCATGGTGATTTGGTATAGATCTGTAGAAACATATTCACAACATTTATATTTTATTGTATTGTATTTTATTGTGTATGAATATTAAAAATGCTATACACAGAAGAACAATGTACACTTGTAAAACTACTCTAAACTCTTTCATCTTTGCATTTTTTTCAAGTTGGTGGTTTGTTATCAAACCCAGATGAGAAAAGGTTCAGGCAAACTGTAACCTTGATGTAATGGAAACAGCCCTTTTTTGATTTGTGACGCCTATGGGCTACGATACAAAGGAATACAGACGTGTTGAGGCTGTGAACAATTTATAGATCAGCTGATGTGAATCAGGTCACTGATGTCTAAACCAAGAGAGGTGACAGTGTAGGAAAAGAGGACATGCCCCTACCTGTGTGAGTCTGCCCTGTGGTCTGTGTGGCTCAGGTCCAGGTGCTGGTCCAGAACCTGCTGGCGGAATTCAGACACCTGGTACTGACGATCCTCCTTTTCTTGCCGTAGCTTGCGTTGTCGTGCCAACCACCTCTCCTCCTCATTAGTCCTTGGGGTAATCATGGTGGACAAAACTCCAGCCCCAACTGTATTAGGCCCCATGTAGAGGTGTGGAACCGTATGGTGAGGTGAAACTATTGAGTGGATTCCGGGTGGTACTGGTTTGGGTGCTGGAAGTATGGGCTCTTTGGTTTTGTCTGGCAAGGGTACATGTCGAAATGAGGTTATACATTACGGCATGACACAAACAAAGTATATTTGTGTGACATAGGGGGTCATGTACTTACCAGCCCGATTTGGTGTAAGTCGTTCAGGCTTGGTTCGATCTTCTTGCCCCCTCAGGCCATGGAAGTCAGTCACATAGTGACTCTCCAAGACCTTAGATGCATGCAGTTCCTTCTCTCTCAGTGCTCTCTCTTTCTGCCTCTCCAGCTCCTTCTCTCGCTCCCTCTCCTTCTCCCGTTCCCTCTCTCTTTCCCGCTCCCTCTCTATCTCCTTTTCCCGCTCTCTTTCACGCTCTCTCTCCCGTTCTCTCTCCCGTTCCCTCTCTCGTTCCCTCTCTTTTTCCCTCTCTGCTTCCCGTTCCTTTTCCTTTTCACGCTCTCTTTCCCGTTCCCTCTCCCTTTGCCGCAGCTCATCCTCCAGCTGAAGTCTGAAAAATAGGTGGACATAAAAGAGAATTCAGTTATTAAATTAAGAAATACAAAGTGTAAAGAGAGTTCCTGAGCTGTGGGGTTACCTCTCAGACTGCAGTGCTGATAGTGAAGGGTGAGTGAAATCTCCAGGATAGCGGACACCAGGTAGATGCATATGTACAGCTGAAGGGTGCATTGGTGGTAAAGCTCCCCCTGCTGGCAGTTGATAGAAAGGTGACCTCAAAGCAGAGAGGCAGAAGGGGTCATCCATCCTGAGAAATTAAGAAAAAAAATAATCAATGTCAATAACATGTTCACTGATCAGTTGTGTATTTTGTGCCTCACACAACTTCAGGGATTTTTCATATAAAACCATTTGAGAGCTTGGTCATGGGTTAAGAGGAATTATCTTGTTGTATTTACTGACTGGGTGTATATAGATGTATGTTCACACATGTACACTACATTAAAGCTATTTCATTTATAATAAAAACACATTGTAACAAATTAACTTAGTAAATCCAAGGTCAAGTGGTGGCTTTTTGCTGAGCCTGAGTGCAAGCACCACCAAAGCCTTCTTCAGTCAAATGCACTGGTGTGCACAATTTGCTCTCAGAGGAATGTATGCCAACTCAACAAAACAATTTAATGATTACGTTATCAAGCATACCGATATGGTGTGAAGGAGGGGTGCGGCAGGTAGCCTGGGTGATAATAGGCAGCTGCTGCAGCAGCAGTGGCTGGGTCTAAGCCCAAGGGCAATGAGGGCATGCGAAGGGCATCTTCTGCTGTTCCATAGGGTCGGAAACCCCGGAGGTACTCTTCAGGCACATGGCCAGGGGGCACTGCATTAGCCAACTGTCGAGGCAAGCTGCAAAGAGGAGCAGGAAGATCAGGAGGAGACAAATATTTTTTATTTGTCTATGAATAATTGACAATGCTCTCCAAAACATTTTTCAATACAAACTGAACTTTTTAATCGTGTGTAACTCACTTCAGGGGCTGGAAACGTGAATCCTGCATGACTGCACCAGGAGGCAGTCCAAAGGCGTACGGGTTTCCTATGAGATGAGCTGGTACCGAGTGGCCAGTCTTTTCTTGGGAGAGACCCCCCTCTGGAGCCAGGCGTTCTCTACTCGCCCCACGGGGCCCCGAATCAGCCTAAGCACAGACACATAGAAAGCTTTAGTCAGTGTTCCAGTGAACTTTAGACCTTCGTGGTTGCCTATGTTCATCTGCCTTCACTGTCAAAGGGCAAATGAACATCAAAGGCAAGCAGTAGATTAGCTTGTGTTTAACTTGATGATTTCATTTGCAGATAGATATGCCATTGGATTTGTAGGATGCTCTTAATGTAACATCTTCACAAATAAAACCAAAATACTAAAGACATCCTTCTGCCTCTCCGCTCCTGACTAACTAGCAGGAGACCTACCCTCACCTACCCAATCACACAACAAACACACAGAGTCAGCAGCAGCACACGCCCTGTTAGAGAGCTACAAAGACAACATGCTGCGGGAGTGGGAGCACACATCAGGCGATCCCCTTTGCTACCCACAAATGCACTTGCAATAAACTAACGCCTGATGTACTGCACAAAAAGGGGAAAAAAAAGAATAAGAAGTCTATAAATTAAGCATTTCATTCTGACACTAGAATGTTATTATTGACATTAGTGCAGATGTATGCCTAACATTGTTATATTCCAAACGTTACTGTTAGCCACTAACCAATACACACAAATCTCTGACACATCTATTAGCAGTTTTCGCCCTCGAAGTGACAAGGACCTGTAACCTCTCGGTACTGATGGGAGACCCTGTACATTGTAGAGTGCTCATTTATACTTCACAGATGGAGACATGATTCCAAATAGCCAATTAAAAAGCAATTACAGGCAGCAATGGGAGCAGACACCAGAAGTCGTTAAAGCAAAATGCCAAAGAACCAGTCCCACCCTTTTTTCAATGGCCTGCCAGTCACCAGCCTCTGAAAAAAACAACAACTTGGAAATATCATGACATTACAGTAATTCTAAATGGTTTTCTCTTCCACACTTGAAGTGAATAGTTTTTTCTTCCTACAAGCTAAGTGACAGTAGGTGAAAGGGGAGGTCAGTGGAAGGTGGACAGCCGCTACAGAGCTTTCACACTTCACAGGAAGGCTGACCTCGCCATCCACCTTTTACTATCTTCCCTCTCTCCGTCTCCAGGGAACTACCAAAGTGTCTCTGAGAGTTTCCGCGTGTTGCCAGTGCTGCTCATGGCCATGCGCTTGGCCTCAACCATTAGCCCCGAGCTGAGATAAGAAGGCTTAAAGCAAGGCCATAATCCATAATCCAGTCCTTATCAAAGCAAGCAGCTCCCTCTCTCCTTTTCTGACCCTGCTATGTGTGACACAGTGGGTGTTGGGGTGATGGTGTACTTGACTGCTCAGCGGGGCAGTTGGTTTTGTTGGCTGGAGGGTAAAGGCCATAACTTTAAGAGGGGCAGGGTCCAGGTGTAGAAGAACAGAAGTAAAAGAGGGGCTAAAGAAGTAAAAGAGAGGCACTGTATACAGTGGAAGTTGCTTCCTGATGATTCTGTCACTATATCAATGTTCAATAAATGGAGGAGAGGAAGTGTAGGCATGCATTGACCTGCCAGCAAAGCACATCCAGTACATATGTCAAAAGCATACATAAGATATGTATCGACGCAGGCCAGCAATAGATTCCTATAAACCCTCAAGAGCTTCACAACAAGAGCATTCATGTAAATCTGTCAGATTACCTCGACTTCCAGTTGGTATTCAATATGTAAGGAAATGAAAAGGAGATATACTGTATGCAATGCAGAGGTAGGAAGCGTACCTGTCGACCTTCACTCCTCCAGAGGCCGTTGCTAGTTTTAGTTGGAGCAATAGTCACGACAGGGGGAGTGTTTGGCACACTGTGACCAACCGAGGGAACCAGCACCGGGCCGGGACCAAGGGGACCCCTCTTGGGTGTACTGACAGGAGAACTGTGGTTGGTGGCTGGGGATGACACTGGAGAGGATTCACTGCTGATGGAGGAAGCCGCTGAAAAGAAAGACAAAATATACAGATTATTACCTAAATCAAGGAGGCTCATGTTGTTTCATAACTGGATCAGTAGCTTAACTCAAACAGAAGGTAGTAGCCTATAATAAGTACATAGACAGAGTGAGCCAGATGGATAGCCCTAGGGCATCATTATGAATTGACAGCTCTGCTATAGATGTTATAATGACAAAAGGTGCCCAGTTCAACCACAGTGAACATTTATACAGCAGTTATCATTTTGACAACATATTTTAACAGTTTTAATCTTTTGAGGAAAATTTTATTACATTTTATTTTAGTCAAACCTTAGTTTTAGTAAAATGTATACTTTTATATCAAATAAATCGAGCCAACTTTTTAATTTTAGTAATTTATATTATGTAATAATATTAAATATTCTGTGCTTGATGCAGCTTCTCCCACATGAACAAAGCACACACTTGTTCTTTTGCAGTGAATGAAATTGATAGTCCCTTAGTCAAAAGTTCATAAATTAAAAAAATTTGCTTCTATTTAGTTTTAGAATAATTTGAGTCTAAAATGATAACACATATTTTAGTCCAGAGAAGTCCACAACATTACACTGGTATGCAGTCAGCAGTGTTGGGGAGAATACTTTGAAATTGTATTCAGTTACAGAATACTCAACGCTCCTCTTAAAATGTATTTTGTAACATATTCAGTTACCTTGCCCAGTCAGTGTACTGTAGTCTGATACTTAGAATGAATTTCACTTTGATTTGCATTATATTTTTGTATAAATATAGTGAATGATTAAAAATATGTAGCAACATTTTTACACCAACCATATTAACCTTTATTTAGAGCACACTTGACCAATCGGATCACAGCAGGTCACATGACCCACATGTGCATTATTTACATGAACCGTTATTTTTTGATGAATGTTGTAAAATGTCATGTTATATCTGCTTCGTATTTTAAACTTGTAAATGTGTACATATTCTCAGATGTATATTCCAGAGTACCTGTAGCCTCTCACATTTATTATTTTGTTTGGTATTTTAGGACTTTAGGAGGATTGTTATTTTAAAATAGTTATTTTTATTTTAAGATTACTATTTGAGCTACTGTGACGACGCAATTTCCATTGTGGATCAGTAAAGTCTGTCTCAGTCCAAGTCTAAATTTGAAGCTAAAATTTAATGACTACGAACATTGCAATGTATTCATTTGGTATTTGAAAAGCAACTGTATTCAAAATACCCTCAAATGAGAGAGTATTTGTACCTGGAAACAGCTCCTCAAAAGTAGTTAGTTACTCCCCAACACTGGCAGTCAGTGAGCCTTCAGCACTGACTGAGCATGTAGACAATAGTAAAAGCTGGCCCATGAACAAAGCACCAGGGACGACCTAAAGCACACCTAAAGGTCACAATCTGGTCATAGATGTTCATTTCACATTCCCTTTCATAGCTATCAAACAAATTCATCTTCTGGTTAATATAGTCAAGTGTAATCTATATGTCCATTCCAGACATGGCCATTCTCATTCTTTATTTCATGGCTGTATGTTCTTCTTGAAGCCCTCAAAGTGCTCATCACATAAAATCTGAGTAGTCTATGTGAGATGCATTTTCACATATCTGTCGAAACCAAGGCTAAATTATTCAGTGGTAATACACTGACAATAAAGAGTTAAATATATGAAGAGATAAGACGCTGACATAAATCGAAAGACAGAAGTATTCTCTGACCCCATCTTCTGTTCTCTATTATGGTTCCCATGGAAACATAACCCACCAAGCAGGCCACTTTATGGTAGATATAGTAGGGATAATGACACTTCTGTTCGGACTAATCCCACTAAATGATGACAGAAGAAAATCAATATAAGGCTGGTATGAAGAAAAATCTGAGAACATACGTATGTTTGTGAGCATGACATTTCATGAGCTACACAGTGAGAAAAGATGTGACATTAACTGATAGCAGCCAGGGGGAGGGATGGGGCAGGGGAAGTGCAAAGGAGCTGTGGGGTGAAGCCGGAGGTGGGAAGCTACAGATGCGTGAGTGGGTGGTAAGGCCGGGGTGGGGTTTGAGCTATATCTTGTCCGCACAATGGCAATTAGTGGCCTAATCCTCTCCCCCTCACCTCAGACCGCCATTACTCTACCCTGCAAGACTAGGCCAATCAATAGCAGCCCACTCAGCCAGGGGAATGGAGCACCACTTAATACAGCTCCAGTGTCACAGCCTATTCACTCCGCACACACATACACACACGGCCGGGGGCACAAATAAGGCTGGAGACAAGAGAGGGAGAGGAGGGGTGATCACAGTGATTCTCCACTGCTAAGCAACAGCCCCTCTTCTGCCTCGCTGTAGTCTCCCCCCTCCTCTCCCTCTCCCTCTCTCTCTCTTGCTCTGTTTCTTTTCCATGTATCAGCAGAGGTCTGGAGGAAAAGGCAAGGCAGACTAAATAATTAAGAGAGCAGGTGAAGGGAAGATGCAAATAAAAGAGACATAGACAGTGTGATGTGCTGATGCGTTTTTCTTTTACCGTACAGCTTCTACGTGTATCCAGACAGTATTATGACTGATTGTTCACATACACATAAAACTACTACAACACAGTGTAAAACCATGTAAAATATACACCACACACACAAAAAGCAAGTATGTTCACTTTTGCAAACAAATGCAACCCTGCAATTTAAGTGTGGATTAGAGACTATCTTTGGGCATAGAATATATGAGGAAACACTTCGAGAGGGACGGAGTGGGGAGCTGGTGCTGGTGCGCATCATACAAAGTTCTCAATTATGTTATTTTTGTTGTTGTTAGGGTAAATAATTGTAATTGTAATTGATTTTCGATTCATTGCAAAGCCCTGCCTTTCTCTTGTCTATTCACAGGGTGTAGTTACAAGTTCCAGAAGAACCACGGCTTTCCTCTTGACCTCCTTGTCCAAAATGGCTCATGATCCCTGAAGCTGCACTTCATTAGCACTGATGTCATTTGGCTGATGTGTTGAGGTGTGTGGCGTGAGAGAGGATGGAGAGAAAGGGACCAAAGAGGTGGAGTGCTGTGTCAGTCCCGAGCTGCTGGTGATTAATGTGATGCTCCTTCCTCCACCGTCTCTTCTATTACCAGCCCTGCTCCCCCAGACTAACTCCACACTCCACTGCTCAAGCTAAACCACACGCATGCGCTACACAAACACACACAAAAGATACAAACAACAGTGTTACAAGCAAATGAACTGAGCTCACTCCAACGCCACCTTGTATCCCAGCATGAATAACAGCACCGACCCAGTCAAACTTTCTACAGTGATACAGCAGAGTGGACGGCTACGCAGAGATCCTCCTGAGTTTTACCAAGTGGCTAATAATAAACCCTTACCATTTCACCAGCACAACCTCCAGAGCAGCACAATGATGCCAGCTCCAGTGGTGCCAGGCAGAAGGGGCACTAGACCTTTCAGCCAACACATCCAACCCCATCACACACCACCCCTGCTCCTCCTTCCTCCTCCTCTTCTTCCAGCATGCATTACAACAACATCAGCACTTAATTAAACAGTCCATTTCACACCTGGTGTGCATAGCCGTGCCCAGCCAACCCTGCATCCATATGCCACCCCAGCAGCATGCACTCGCACAAGCCTCAACACATGCACACAAACACACACCTGCTACTACAGTCTTGGCCATGCACTGACAACACCACACAAAGCCTGTAATCTGCATTGAGCGTGGGGGTGGGGAGAGGAGCACTTTGTTGCTTTGCCAGAGTGGGAGAGGAAGACAATACAAGATGGCGGATGAAAATAAGAGGAGCTCTCCACTTGACCTGACAGTGCACACTCAATGTCACACTGAAAGCTGCATGAATGAGTAAGTGACCTGTGTAATGAAAGGTGTGAGCTGGTTGTGCTATGGAAGCTTGTTATGGAGTGCTCCAAGACAGTCACCACCCGGAGGCTTTGCCTTGAAGATGCACACTCTGTGCAATGTGGCTTCAGGCAGCCTCCAGATGGAGGGGTCAGACACACAGTGCCCTGCTGTCCCAGCATGCAATGGGATCCCAGAAACAAGGGGAGCCTCCAGCCACACACATACACACAAACCTACTTCACAACAGAGCTATGAAATGTGCCAAACACCTTGGATGCTCGCAAATCTAATTACGGTAGAGTTCTCTTGTTTCCAGTCTGCTTCTGTCATACACCTCTGTTCCCACTATCCAGTACTATTGTATAATATGTGTCTTAGAGTAAGTGAAAGGAAACAACAGAGAAGAGCTAGGGATTTGTTATTACCTGTGCCACTGTTCAACAATGCACATTCATGCATGTGCGCATGGGATAAGAGTGTGGCCCTGACCGCTCTGATCCTCATTAGGTATCAGCTTCTGCCTTTAACATACAACACTATTCATTATAGTAGGTGCAAGTGACAATGTGTGCGGAGGCCTGTGTGGGTGTGTGTAAACAGTAGCCATGCTCAGGGTCTTAAATCTGCCAGGGCCACACCAGCTAATTCCTCCCTCTTACAACACTGAGCCAAGGCACTTACAAACAGCAATACTCTTGAAGGCAGAAACCACGCGGCTATCTGAATCACAGTCACTAATGAAAGGACAGCAGGCTGCAGCACGCTGAGGGTGCGCAGAGCTCACCAAGTTGCAAAGACAACTGTTTGCGTGTGTGGGTGTGTTAGGATGAGTGTGAGAGCTGTTGCCTATAAATACAGGCTGAGCAGACAAGGTGGTTGGTGCAGCTTTAGAGATGCATGCCTCTCTGACCACCCAGAGTTAGGGTCTCTCTAAGCCAGACTCAATCACTACTGCGTTAAGCAACCAGCAGTGGTCCTCAACCTGTTTTAGTGGCGGCCCCCAATATGACGACTGCTGGTGTCTCGCGATCCCCACAGGAAACGTTGTCCATTCAAACTACATAGAAAATATGCCTTCAATATGATCTGGCAAACCCCTGAAGTTATCTCGCGGCCCCTATAGTAGGGATGCACCGATACCACTTTTTCTCAAACCGATATGAGTATGAGTACTTTGATTTGAGTACTTGCTGATACCGAGTACCAATACGAGTACAAGGCATTTTCTTCAAACATACATCTTTGTAGCTGGGTTAAAGTGGTTAGTTCTCATTTCCATTTACTGGAGTCATTTATCAATTACAATATTACTTTTAAGAGAAGTTTGATCAGAATTATATAGTTAAAGTAAAGTTATTTTATTATGTGTAATGATGTGTTTTTGGTCTCACAATTTTCATTTCAGATGAAAATTATAGGAAATATTTATGTCCACACATTGTACACACTGTTCATATCCAAAAGTGAAATAGCCTGTGTTGAATTTGTATATAATAGTATGTAGAT
>OMNZ01027355.1:13915-48313 GCA_900303255.1 Lesueurigobius sanzi | reverse complement strand
GAAAATCAAGCCATCGTCATCTTTTGAAAGTTTTATACACGTTTTAACATATTGCTCACAAATGATATTTAGATTTGCATCCATTTATCCTGTAATCTGTCTTTTCTTACATGTATAATACTAGGTATATAGTGAGAAGTTAATTAATGAAGGATAAAAATAGCTTTTGACAGATTTTTTACAACCCTGTCTGTAAAAATGACTGAGAAAAATGATCCCTAGCGAAACCACTGGTCTGACCTGTCACTTAGGACCTGTTTGTCATGGGAGACCTTACCTGGAGCATAATGCCCCAAATTGTTATTAACAACAGTCTTATAACACCATTAGCCATCAGTAGGGCTGGGTACCTTTTTCGATACCTATACTAAATTATTTCATTTCATCTACACAAAAAAGTAAATATCTAGAAGTTTAAATGACCAAAATTCATCTTTTTTATCTAAATTTGAGCTGTTTTAGTGGCTCATTTGACCTTATTCTAATCACTTGTTTTGATGCTTCAATAGATTTCTACTTATTTCCTTTTTTATTTAAATTAATTTACCAATGGGGTAAGAAAATTGGTCTTTTGGCAGTTTTATTTTCCTAATTCAAGTGAGATTATCTTAGAATCAGTAAAAAATTGGCATGAAATAAACCAATAACCAATAATCTAGATGACAGTAGTAAATATGTCTAATCTAGTCAAAACTCCTCTAAACCAGACTATTATTCTCAAATCGAGTCATTTGTACTCGTGTGTGATTTTTAGTTTTGTTGTAGAACCATAAAACAGAACAATAATGATCATTTATTCTATAAAATACTGTTTCTTTTAGTGTTTTTATCATTTATTTGAGCTGAAACACCTGAGCCCTTTCTTTACTGCAGTCTCAGATCCACCAGGAAGACAAATTTGTTTTCTAAAGATAAATATTTTTTCGATACCGGTAGTAACGTACTGGTATCGTTTAATGGTATCCAGCCCTAGCCATCAGTAACAACAAAATAGAGTAATATATTAGTCATTACAAGTGCAACTACCCCAAATAAAACGCAGCATCAAATCAATTTGGATACTTGGTGTAGAGAGAGGCTTGTGTAGCTAACATCGTCAAAACAAAACAGGAGAGAATGTGGACAGTTGAGGAAAAGGAAATCTTTGTTGGTCATGCTCGGTGGCGTTATACAAAACTAGTAAAATAGAATACATTACAATTTTAAAGTAACTTGCCCAACACTGATTAACACAATACACAGATGGAAAGCCATAGCTCATCTTTCCAACAACATATAAAACCTACACACACGTTCTGTGGGTGGCAAACATTATGTGAGCATTTGCATGACTTAAAAAGGCAGTGACTCATTTTATTTCACTGGCACCAAATGTCACCTATTCAAATTGTGCAATCACGCTTTGAAATTAGGCTCATATTTTATCCCAGCATCAGGCCTCTCGCTGCCAAACTAATTACACACTAATAAAGTGGGATTATCATCTGTGGCTCAGCGTGCAGTGCAATTGAACAGCAGCGATCCAAAGAAAATACTCTTAAAGAAGCCACTAAATAAACTTGAGAATTAGTGGCATCTTTAAGAGTATTTAGATGCAGTTCAGATAGTTTATTATGCAGCATGGGATGATGTTTTTATAAGTTAAAATTCTACAGTCATTACCCTACAACACTGGTTCCCAAAGGGTCCGGGGAGTTTAGAATGAACTATACATGAATTTGTTTTTTTTAATATAGCCCCAGTTTCCTTGTACAGTATTTAATAGCATATGTAAAATTATGAGAAAACCATTGGAAAACCATTATATTTTCTTTAGAGTGAATTCTTATCACTGGGGCCCCCCTAGGAGATCTTTGGACGAGGGGGCCGTGACACTCTCAAGTTTGAAAATGACTGCCCTACAATGATACACAAGAAATTTGCATCCCTATTATCGTAAATAATAGATACAGTATGTTGTTTATGAAGCTTTGTAAAATGTTTGTGTAAGCTCTCAGTTGTGCAGGAGTTTTCCGGTGTAGAAATTGGTCCTCAAGCCTTCATCTCAGTGCTTAGTTTGATCCGGCTTTTGGGGGAACGCATTCCAGGAAATCGGAATTTTGAGCTTTATTGGATCCGGGAAATAAAAAACTCCAACAACTTTTAAATATGCAATTATTTTGGGCTGTTCCCCCATCATCTGGTTTGAGATTGATTTGTTTGATTGACATTTTGTGTTTTTATTACCCATTGTTTTGTTTTTATTACCCATTTAAGTTTGTATTTAAATGTGTTTTGATGTGTTTTTTCTCATCATGTTCAGCGCTTTGAGACTCACTGTGTGTTTGTAAAAGGCGCTCTACAAATAAATGATTGATTGATTGATTGATTGATTGATTGATAAAATCCACCCAGTACACAAGTGTTCCTGAAAATCTGGATTTACAAATTAAGCACTGCTTCATCTGTAGTGGATTTTGTTTAGCAGAAGGCTGGACTTATACTGTTCTAGTTGGGAAAGGTATACACATGTAGGTGAGGGGAACAAATATAGTTGTGCTCAAAAGTTTACATACCCCAGCAGAATGTGCATTTCATAGAATATGAATGATAACACAAAAACCTTTGTTTCACTCATGGTTAGTGGTTGCGTGAAGCAATTATTGTCAAAAAACCTGTTTGTTTATGCTTTTCAACGAGAAACTAGCCGATGATCAAAAGTTTACATATTGTGCAAGTCCAATTTTTGTCAGAGAGAAAAAATAAATAACTTTCCTTCATTAAATTGACACAAAACCAATGTTAATATACTTTCCATAGATACTATGCATCAAGTAAAGTCATAATTTCAAAATAATTCATATGCACTTTGAGCACAGCCTGCAGTCTTAGTCTTTTGCTAATTTCTCTATATTTCCCCGGCCAATCCACATGAAACCAAATCTGCCACAAAGTTCAATGTCTTTTTCTCATAAGGACATACATGTGCATGGTGTGGGCCAGGAGAAAGGGCTTTCAGCCATAAGGATAAAATGACTGAATCCAATCACTGTCAAATAATGATTAAGTACAACATTTGTTCATTTTCTTTTTTGGAAATTTCTTTCAAAAATGGTTGTATTGGCACCTGCTTCAACTTAAAAATAATTCTATGACAGCCAGGTAGCTACAGTTTTATATAAATTGTTGGATGGCTTATGAATGATCAGAATGAAACAGCAGTAAATGGAGGGGTATGGATACTTCCTGATCCCGCTGTAGTTGGGGCAGGTCAAAGGTAAAGGAATAAACAGCCGCTGATATGATTAGGACTGGAGTTGAGTTCATGAGTCAAATCAGTTTACGTGGCAAATACATTTCCTCTCGCAGGCTTCGCCGTAATAAGATTAGGACTTCTCTATTTGGAGGGGAGGGAGCTCTGTGTTGGTGCCCATAACCTTGTTTACACACCAGGGGCCAGACATGACAGGAATCAAGTCTGCCGCGAGTCGAACAAGAGGGGCAGGGACACGCACCGCTGTCTTGAAGGAGAAGCACAGTATCAATCAATCAAAGGCAATGGACTGGTTTACAACAAGGACTGTGTTACTAAAGGAAACCCTGAGGGAAAATATCACCAACGTTTTGCAGTAAAAGAGATCGACCAAAATGTATTCTATGATGTGAGCAGTATTCAGTCACTCCATACTAGGCTTCCCAAATAAAACAATATTTAAAAAACAGGAAAGAAAAAGTCCGTAAGATGGAAAAATGAGGAGAGTGACTCACATTTAAAAAGGTAAACAATCTAGCTCCCTCCCCTGGTTGGACCTGAAAGCCCCTCCTCCTTCCCTGCTTGCGGGGGTTGATTGAAAACTCCTCCCATTGGTCAAAGTTATGGCGACGAGGATTCTGATTAGTTGCAGAGATCAGCAAAGCGATAACCTTGCACTTCAAGATGTATTCCCTCAGGGAAATACGAGTTTGTATTCCCTGAGTTTGTGAAATCAAACTCGGGGAAATACTTGGGGTTTGAGGCGGGACGTGTTGGTATGATGTTGCACCGAAATGGCCTGCCGAAGAATAACAAACATGGCTACATCTAACCATGTTTTAGCTGAAATGCCTACTATTTCTGCTTTGAAAAGGGAGCAAAGAGACGTGTGTGCGACTGGATTCAGCTAAAGTACGGTAGGCAGGTACTAAAGGGCGTTTTACCAAATTATCTTGAAGTATTGCTGTAATGGTCCCTCCTTTTCACGAGCGGATTGAACGAGAGGCATCACAGACACACGCCAGGTTAGCAAAGCGAGGGACTATAGAAAAAATATAATTATTTAGTATTTCTTACTTTACATAAAATTTAAGGCCCAGATGGGGAATTGTATGCATTCCATTAAGTCTGTAATATGTTTAGACTTACAGAATATGAATTATTTATGCTGAGAAATGATCGCAATTTTTGCCATTAGAACCACCATAAACCATTCACAATGTCATGGAACCAAATAAGCAATAACAATTAAACAAGGGAACATAAAAGTTCTTGCTAGAGTCACAAGGGAAGTGAAAAAATGACTCGAGGGCCACATTAGTGCAGTATTTTTAGTGCCTATTATTCTGTTATAGTCCACAACAAATTGCTATCCATTTGGTCTTCGTAAACACGTTAATGGACACGGTGATCTATACAATTATCTTAATGTACAAATGTTAACAGCTCATATCCTCAGCCTTGCCCCGTGTCTCTGCCCTACAGCTCACACATATTAGTTTGGAGTGGCCCTTGCTTTCCCAGCCCATTGCAGTGTGTTCATGCGTGTAAGCAGCCGGTGCAGAGTGGTGTCACACAGGCTGCTGTTGATGCTGGAGGGCACAGTCATCCATCTTAGACCAGTGCGGGTACCCAGGTGTCCCGCCACAGCCTTGCCAAGTCACCTCATCTGGCTCTGTGTGACTGGCAGTTACACGGAGAGGGCTTTACATCAGCTGCGACAAATACAGCCTTGCCCGGAGGTGTGGAAGGACTATATGTATGTTAATGGGTGATATTGTTGTGATGGCCACGTGAGATGAGATGAAAGGTCAGTAATGTGCTTCAAAGAAAAGAGTAAATAGACAAATACCCTGTGCTCACAATGGATTTGATTGTACACTCCATTGCACAAGAAATTCACGTTAATAAATAATAACAATGAATAACACAAAACTACAATGATACCAATGCAAAGTTCCCAAGATCTCACAGGGCCCCGCCAATAATTATGTCAAGTTGTACAGCTTAAAACCATAAAATGTATATATATATTGTTTCTGTTTAGCATTAGGAGCATGTTTTCTATGGTACCTTTAAATACTATCCACTATATCAAACTTGTCAGTGTACTTGTTTTGTAGACAAGCTTTAGGGGATAAACAGCTGTGGTCTTGGCTAGCAAATAAAATTAAAAAAAGAAAGATTGAAAAAGCATGGTGCCTAAAAGTCTAATAACATTGGGCCTCATTCATGAAACAAACCTATGCACAAATGTGTTCTGAAGGCCGCCTTTTCTTTGCCATTCACAAAATTTGTTCTTAGGATTTGTTCTTTCAGCTAAGAAGGACTCAGGAGGACTCTTACGCACAGAAAAATCTGCAGTTTTAGAATATTATCACAGTCAAAATGGACCCAAAAATTCTCAGTCTTAAACAGCATGAGAAACATTTTTCTAAAAATTATTTCATTTAAAAATATATGTTTTGAGAGAATGAAAGTGATGAGAGGTGGTACAGAGCAGAGATAGTTAGTGTAAATCAGACTTTCACAGCTGAGGGCTGAAGCTCATTAGCTGCTGCTCTGAGTCACACCTGTCGTAATCAGAGGAGAGACTTTAGGCAAAACACAGGAGGCTATTTACAAGAAGAGTAACGGTATTTCAAAAATAGCATACAAATATTAAATACTTCAAAAAGTTACTCACGTGTACTCGAGTATATGTAAATGAGTACTGCATCATGCTCTTGTCATGCCCATAAATGGAAGATTAAAGGGCGTGTTAATATGATGTAAATGTCCTGATAATGAGGGGAGTGGTGTTCTTAGAGTCATCTCTCTTTAAGAACAGTTTTATCTTCGTAAGAACGCTTAGTGAATCAGATCTAAGTTTTTCTTAAGAACATATTCATGAACGAGGCCCTTACTAACTGGTAATCAGGTTAGGTTACCATGGCACTGCAAGCCCAAGACAAATTTCCCTCTGGGACAATAAAGTTTAACCTAATTACAAAGGACACGCTGCCTACAGTGTAAATTCACTCTTGTTGGTAGAATGAGTCTTCTAATCCTGTTTCAATGAAGTTTATTCAATTATATTCTACTCAAAGCCCTAACTTTTCAATTACCAGGAAGTTTTGTTAGATATAATAACATGGAAACAGGACTAGTTAGTTACCATGCCATTTCCCATAAACTAGATGTGAGAAGTAGCAGTTCAGATCACAATTAGGCATCTCTTCACCACTGAACTAGAGGTAAAATGAGCACCAAGGAGCCGGAGATACTGTATGATGAGTTTTAATTATGCACGGTTTTCTAAGAGCTAACAAAAACAGTGCGTCAGCTTAACACTTACAGTACTTGATCGAGCGGTCAGGGACATTAACATCTGCAGTGCTTTTCAAACAGCAGAAAGGAGGGGGAAAAATACAAACATGGGTCTATTTGAACCGTGGCAAATCAATGAGCAGCAATCTGTGTGAACCAGTCCTTCAGAAGAGTGTGGCCCGAGTTATGGAAAATGAAAGAGAGCACCTCGAGGTACAAAGGGGAGAAATAAAAGGCTTTTGAGACGCTGCATCAAAAGAGGAAGGGCCCACAATGAGGACAAGAGCAGAAATGTGTGGGGCCCGAGAGCAAAAAAAAAAAAAAACACATACAATTCAAATAACAACGGCAAATCAAAAGGTTTAAAATGTGCATTGAACTAAAACATTTTCAAGTTACTCAAAGCTAGTCAAGTTCAGCTGAGTGTACAGTGTTTTCAGGCACGTGTCAGTCACTCACAGTTCAATTCAAAACAAAACCCAATTTTCTTTTTTTCAGTGCATTTCCTTTCTCCAGCAATAGGTGAATAGGTATGGACTTGATCTGCAAACTGAAATCTGCTAATGATCGGGTCAATCATTACTTGTTAGGAGGCCTGTCTCATTTTGAATTGAACAATTGAAACAAATAACTTTCATACAATACTCTAAATTACTGAGGAGTGCCTTTGTTAATGAACTTCAGCATTTCATAACTATGCGTTGAAATCAAATAGTCCTTAAATGATAAAACAACAATTGCTGCCTGAATACACGACGTAGCTGCAGAGTTAAAGTGTGCAAAATCCAGTTCATCAGAGCTAAAATGTCACTCGCGAGAGGCGCCAGAACTACCTTGATTAGACCATTTACAGAAATAGTCTGCGCTCTACGGCAGGCACAAGAAATACTACACGGCCTCAGAGGATCAAGCAGTACTAAGTAACTTTCGACTTGTGCTCCCCCTAAAGGCCCATAGTATAGCACTGTCGTAAACGGGCTCGCCCCCCACGTGCCCCTCCCCACAGCTACATGCGCATCTGTTTTCCTCAAAGCTGGAAGAGTCACAGGAAGCTAAATTTTACACAGGGCTTTTTCCATTGATTTTA
Organism: Lesueurigobius sanzi; assembly: GCA_900303255.1. NCBI lineage: Eukaryota > Metazoa > Chordata > Actinopteri > Gobiiformes > Gobiidae > Lesueurigobius > Lesueurigobius sanzi. The sequence goes on along the minus strand of OMNZ01027355.1, from coordinate 40,685 downwards.
GTGTTTTTAAGGTTAGGGTTAGGTTTAGGTCTACGGGTAGTTTGGATCAGTTTAAACTAGCCTTGTTTTCAAATGTGGCCTGTACCATCCTGGGGGGAAAAAATGTCACGCCCGGGAAGAGCAAAGACGCATTACGAGCCGAGGTGGGTAGTATGATGTCACCGGGTCGGAGGAGGCAAGCAACTCCGGCCAGAGACAGCAAAAGGAGATGACAGACCCTCAAATCATCCCATAAAACACCCATTTAACCCTCACAGGGACTTAGAGGAGGATATATTAAGGTAAAAATGTTACTTAGTACTGCTTTTTAACAGACTGTCACATTGTACAGTATTTGTACATTTCCTAAAACATACCTAAAAATCATTATAATTTATTTTATATACAGAAAGTCAACAATTTTATCAGTAAGTGCAACATAGTGTGCAATTGCTTTGTTAGCTTGATAAGTGCGCATAGAATATGAATCAAATGCATTGTAATAGTCAATTTTGAATGAAAGCGCTTGTAGATTGAAATGTGCTATATAATAAATTGTTTTTGCTGATTATAACAGTCTTCAAGATATCAAATTAAATGGTAAAATAAATTACTGGTTAAGTCTTGTTACCACATTACCAGCTCCTGTATGGGCATATTTAAAAATTTCTAAAATGACATATCACAGCCCTGATTGTGTGACAAATGCAACACAGGTAAAAGTCCAAAGTCTCGCACTGAGAATAAATATGAGGTAAGGTTGTGCGCGTGGCTTCAGGCTTTGGAGGAACTGGAAAACCCATTGAACATGTCCGCCCTGAGCTTGGCCCACTCCGCCATCCTCTGCACGGAGCTCTTCTCTCGGTTGAGGATGCCAGCGACCTTCTGGAGTTTGTCCTCGTTGCGCTCCAGGTAGCGGACGCACTCGGTCTGCAGCAGGTTGAGCTTCACCTGCCTATTCTCGTCCATGGAGATCTCCTCGCTGATGTAGGGGTTGAACCTGAAGTAGGTGTGCGGCGGCAGGAAGGCGTCGAGCATGGCGTGGACCTCTGTGGCGAGAAAGCAGCGTGAGAGCAGTAGTTTTCGATACCTATACTAAATTATTGGTCATCTACACAAGCTGTTTTGAGTTAAGATTTAGTGGCTCATTTGACCTAATTCTAACCACTTGTTTTGACTTGCTTCAATAGATTTCTACTTATTTTAATTTACCAATGGGTTAAGAAAATCGGTCTTTTGACAGTTTTATTTTCCTAATTCAAGTGAGATTACCTTAGAATCAGTAAAAATTGTCATGAAAAAATTGTCACCAAATGACGTAGATGACAGTAGTAAATACTGTATGTCTAATCTAGTCAAAACTGCTCTAAACAAGACTAATATTCTCAAATCGAGGCATTTATCCTCGTGCTTCATTTTTAGTTTTGTTGTAGAACCATAAAACAGAACAATAATGATCATTTATTCTATGAAATACTGTTTCTTTTACACCTTAGCTCTTTCTTCAGTGCAGTCTCAGACCCACCAGGAAGACAAATTTGCTTTCTAAAGATAAATATTTTTTCGGTACCTGTTTTCGGTACCAATTTATTTTTCGATACCGGTAGTACCTTCATTATTTTTTCGATACCGTACTGGTATCGTTTAACGGTACCCAGCCCTACAGAGGAGACGTTAAATTTGATTAAAAAAAAAAACAAACAGAGCTTGGCATCCAGAAGCACGTCTGTATCAGTAAATAATTATACCCTTAATAGTCCTAGCGTGTACAAACATACACAGATTATGGCAGGAGCGAGCGGAGCGTTAAAAGTCAAAAACTTGTCACGCAACGCAGTGACAGAAGTGTAGCAGACAAAACGCTCGGGGGGAAGAGTGCGACGCTGCACCCTGTGAAAATGTGTTTTATGGCGGTTTAAGCTGCAAAGTCCCTGAGGTGCAAACATCAACAACATAGATTTATACAAACAGGCTGCAGGTAATGCCAAAACATTCAGCGAGGAATTGAAACGATGTGGAACGGTTATGAAAAACAAAGTTAAAATTGACTGGAAGACCTTTAATAACACCCTGCAAATTATGTTATGTAGTGGGATTTCTTACCCGAGCAGTTTCCGTGTTTGTGTTTGGATAAAATGTCAAGATATGGAAGTTTGATTATTGATTTTCCCAATTACGAAGCAGCTGTCAGTGCAATGCAAACACAGCTCAGACTAGTGAGTTTATTTGGATATTTAGAGGAGTGATAAGAAATAAATGGGTAGAAGGATGATGAGGATTGAGTTTTCAAGTGCAGTTGTGCTCAAAAGTTTACATACCCTTTAAATCTTCTGGCCATTTTTCATAGAATATGAATAACACAAACTCTTAGTGGTTGTGCGAAGCCATTTTTTGCCAATGAACCGAGTTTACTCTTTTGAAATCATAATGTCACAGAAACTACTCAAATGACCTTCAACTACTGCCAGGAAAAGTGTTCAGGAGCAAAGAAAAACTCACTTGAGCTGAAATACAGGACAAAATTGGACAAAATTGATGTTTGTTTTGTGATGGCAAATTATCAAAAATAAGAATATGTCTTTTCCACAACCACACATCACCTCAAAGAAACCAAGATCTCAAAGGAAAATAAGATATAACAATAAGAAGAAGTATAAGAGTAAATATATATTTACAGTCACAGTTTCAATATGTAAACTTTTGATCAGGTACATTTGGTGAGTTTCTAGTTGAAAAGCGTAAACAAACAGGTTTTTTGACAATAAATGGCTTCATGCAACAACTAACCATGAGTGAAATAAAGGTTTTTGTGTTATCATTCATATTCTATGAAAGGTATGTTAAACATTGAGCTCAACTGCGTGGAGGTGTAGGTAAAGTAATCTACAGCAAGAACATTTCCTGAATTGCATTCACCAAACAAAAACAAAAATATATAAACATATATTTGTGAGTTATCAACATCAACAATAATCTGGACAGTGAAAATTCCCTTTGGTGAAATGTAATTATTGGGCCACTAGAGAAAACGTGAGCCAAAGACGATAAGGCGACTACAGAGACATGTTTTTGCATCTCAAAGCCCCACTACAAGAGGCTTATCTCGCCGCCGCAACAATCCGCGTGTCCTGATAGACCGGGAAAAAAACACAAAATCACAATCTTTACGAACGGTGAAACTGGGAAACGTTTGAACGGAGAAAATCTGTGATAGACGCTCTTTGTTAATCTGCTACTCCTAAATAACAAAGCCGTTTGGAGAGCTGGGAAGGGGATTAATCCTAAACGCAGGAGGAGAAGCATCTAGGTCACTCTCCACACCCCACAGCAGCAGCACCAACGGTAACGGCACGGGGCCTGAGCCAAATTTAGGCCCAGCAGAAGTCCCCGTGTCCAGGAGAGATAAGGAGATGGACGACGGACATACAAACACAAAGTGGAAAGATGACCGAGTGGTGGAGGACATTTTTTGTTTGTTTGGAAAAGGCAGAATTGACAAACTTGAATATTGATAGAGAATACATTTAATTCTGCACGGCGGGAAACTTTGTCTCTATTTTTTTGTTCGTTTTTCATGGGTGTTTAAATGTATTGCGTACTGAAGAACAGACCAAACTCCTGCCTTACCCTCCGTGTCGGTGGCGCTGCTGATAACATTGGTGAGCTTGGTTTTGAGGCTGGTGTAGGTGACGTTGTTCTTGTTGGGAGTCTCGAAGCGTCCCGTCCCAAGCGAGACCACACACTCGAGGGGCGTGTGCGGCCACAGGCACTTCGACTCATGGATCGCCAGCGCTGTGGGGTTGTTAATCAGCAAACCACCGTCCTGCGTAGAAAAACAGAGGGAACACCATGCTAGAGACTCAACTGACTTGATTTGTGCTTTGTTCCATGCCGAAAACGCAATGTCAATTAATTGGCATTAGGAGCTTACAAAAACACTTCGAGGTGTTCAACATTTGATTTTAAAAAGCATGGCGAGTTAAACTGTTCCTTTCATTTCTTCCTCATCATGGTCCGAGCGATGCCGCCTTTGATATCAAGCGCCCGGGAGTGCTTTCTCCTCGGGTCTATAGTCGTCCCAGGGCGCAGGGAGCGTAACTGGAGAGACTGTAGGGGACTGTTGAATAGGCATGAGGCTGAGGGGCCGCGGGCTGAGGGCTGGCAGCAGGATCAAACGCACTGGGCCTCCTCTCATTAAAGAGGCCAGGTTTAGCGGGAGGGATATGCACCGGGGCCCCGAAATGTCAGGGGATTCACTCAGTGCTTGTTTACGGGACGCTTGTACAAGTAGGATTGAGGGTGTTCGCTTTGGAGTCGTAACAATAACAAGAATGCATTGATGGATATGATCAGCAAAAAACAGTAGCTCAGATTTTTACATAGTCGGAAAGTTGAGGTATAGTTAGCATAGTGGTAAATATTTGGTTAAAAGGCCCTAGACAAGGATGGATGACCAAAGAAGAATTGTATATGTGAACAAATGCTTTTCCATGGGGTTTTTGTATAAAGAGAGTTACGGCAACAGAGGTAGAATAAACGCATCATTTTTTCATGGTAATATGACAAATCCTAACCCAAGCACTATCCCTAACCCGGTCAAGACTTAGCCTGGCGAGACAGAGAAACACATGGTCCGTCCAACATGTGCAAAAACATTAAATAGAACAAGAAATATTGAACTGCAAATTGCCATATTTGACCGAATCAACAGGCAAAAGACTTTTAATTACAGGTGAGAGAAGTTATAAAGTTTGGTCTGAATAATATGTGATTTGAGAGTCTTCGGTCTTCCTCAGTTGCATCTGTGATAGGAGCGAAGCAAAACATATCAGGTAATGGTTGGTTGAGACCAGACGCCCAGACTCTTGTACTTTAGAACAGAAAGCAGAAGAGGAAAGACTGACTATTTCCAAGAAACCTAGTTACTATTTTCTTGCAGGGTTCCCACTCTTTACTCAAAATTATTTTCCAGGTCATTTCCGGGACATTTTAGAATCAAAAACGGGTTGGGGGAACCATTTTCAATGGTTAACGTGGAAATGAGGGTCTGGGTGTTCTCCCCCTGGAAAATTGTGAAATATCAGACAATTTTACCTGTGCTCCGGAGCATTCAAGAGCAGATTAACTTCAATCATGTGGCAAGCTCCTATATTTTATCTGTTCTTATATAAATTGATGTTTAAATTAGGAACTTCACCTATAGGCCTAAGTATATAAATAAATATACAGGCTAAAATGTATATAGAGGTAACTATAGAGGTAGACAGGCACAAAATGTACTGTATATCTGAACAGAAATGCAAAGGAACTAGCAATATTTTCAAGGACAAAATATCTTTTTCCAGGGCATTTGACATCTGTGTTTTCCATGACTAGAAAATGAGGCGGTAATTTTCAAATGTTTTCCAGATAGAGTGGGAAATAGAGCCGCATTACCACTTCATCATCAGTTTCCCTTAGATACCAGGATACTTCCATCCAAACCGCGTTACTGTGCTGACCAGGTGTGCTGCAACATAAGCATGACTCCACACAGTACATCTGTGAGAAGAACGCACAGTGTAATGGGGCCACCTACAAAAGCAGGCGCCCGCTAATCGTCAAGGGAGCATGACAAAGTAACTGCGCCATCAATTCAAGCAGCAAGAAAACACAATAACAAAAGGGAGATGGGTGCTGCGTTAGAGGATGGCGGAGAAACAGCTGGGGCCACGGAATGACTGGCTTGTGGTCATTTGGTTGTATCTGGACATTAGTCGACTCAAATGTCCCAAAGGTTTGACACATAAAAAATGACATTGATTTACAAGAATAATCTGTAATGATAATGCGTTGTATGAATCATTGAAGCCTCAGTTCATTTTTACTGATGAGCTCTTCAGAGACCGTATCCTCAGAGGCACACAGAAATGGAAGTCAATTCACAGCTTTATTCTGCCACGGACCGGAGGGAACTGCTGAGGTGGCCATTTGTTCTGATCATGTCATTATGCAGCAGCCGCGCAGTGTCTGCCCAGTCGCAAAATGAATCAAAATGCCAGTGCTGGACGAGCCTTCTAATGGTGACTTAGGACCAAGTTGTACCCGACCAAACCGAGTGAAAACAAATGGATAAGCAGTTTTGTTATTGCCCTGCGGAAAGAGTGTTCAATTTGAGAAAAAGAGTCAGTGGCAATTATGGGGACAATATGTGCCTAGTTAGGAGAGCTTTGTGTGGATGGCTCGGGGCAAGTTTCTGGAGCGCTGAGCTGCCCCGTGCACAAATAGTCAAGGCCTTTTGCACTAGAGGCCATCGTCACAATGCCCTGGTACAGACTGGAACTATTTTCTATATGTCAAGCCCAAATAAAATCTGTGAGGATGGGCAGCCAGCTTTAAATGTGCAGTATAATGTGCAAATTTATAATCTGGTTAAATTTTGTTTTAGCCTTTTGATGAAAATGTATTTTAGGTTTAGTCAAGATTTGGTTGATGAAAATGTCATGTAAATTTAGTTGACTAATTCTAAAAATGTATTTAGCCAACATTCATATTACCCTGATGAAGACTCAGATTTGGAACGCGTTGGTGAATAAATCCACTTGCATCCAGAGTGCCTCGGCTTTCTCTTTTTTGAATTCATATTATTGTACTTACACATATTGAATCATTTTGCACGGTTTCACGGAGCTAAACAAAGCACAGATCTGTTGCTTTAGTCCTTTAAAATGACTGAAGTTGCAATGTTTATTTTTATTTTTATTGGGTGACAAGAATATCTGGAGAATCTAGTCTTAATTAGTTTCGGGAACTACTTTTGAGCTGAACTACACTCTTGGACTCTGTGGACTGGGTAAGACTGTTTTTCAACAAAAATGATCAGGACAGGGCCCATTGGACCAGCCTTCCTACGCCAGAGGGGGAGATACCACACCATCTCCCAGCATCTTCAGTTCATGCCTCAGGGAAAAGACGGTGGAGTCTCCATCAGTGACAGGTCCAACTGACTGAAGGGCAGCTTCATGCACCAGGCTGTCAGGAAGCTGAACTCTCCCCTTCCCTCTCTCTGTTGCCCCCTATTGACATTTCATTTATCACTGGTGTAAGAGGCAGAATTTTTAGTCGCTGCACATTCTTTACGTGTAGAAGAATTGACAATAAAGATGATTGAATTGAAATTCATTTTATTCTAATTTTATTCAGCAAAATTACATGTTCATTGACTAAAATTATGAAATATTTTAGTAGACGACTTTACTACTGTTGTAGTCATTAGGATGCACAGTAGCTGTAGTGAAAAGAAAAAGCCAAAAGCAAAGAAACCTCATTGTAATTCTTAAATAAAACAATATTCTTGCAGTCAGCCGTGTTAATTATTTGGCTTTCTTCCGAGGCAGTGGAAACATAATATTTAGATAAGGTTTATTGTAGCAGTTTATTCCAAGTCTGCGTTTTGACATTGAAGGCTCTTTATGAATGCCTCTGAAAGAGTGTCTTTGTGTGTGGCATTCGCAGCTTTAGCTTTAAGTTTGAATTATTTAGAGGTTAATTTGCATCCGTCATCTCTTCCACAGTTGTCAAGAATAAAAGAGAGAGCGAGAATAAGAGCTGGAGCACTGGGATGTTTTTGGCATATACCGCGGCTGCAGAAGTGCCAGTGTTTATAAAGTTTCGGTGACATCCTCCGAACTTGGCCCAGCGCCACATTCGCTTACAAAGAACAGCAGAGAGGCCAGAGCATATTTGGAGTCAAGTTGGGGACAAAGCATCGGGGACAAGATGGAAAGGAGTTGTGGTACAAACTAAACTGGCTGAGGCTGTCAGTCAAACACGCAGCACGACGCGACGCAAAGGTCACTCAGATTTACAGGGATTTGAGTTGTAATGCCGCTCCAACTAACGGACTCGATCTACTGTGAAAGAGGACATATGCTGAACAGAACAACAGTCTACACAATGGTCAATTGTACACAGGACTGCACAAAAATGTAGTTATATTTTTAATGTTGCAACAATGAAACATGTGAACAGTACATCAAATATATCAAAAATGAAGACTTAACTCATTGACTGCCAGCCATTTTCAAATCAGTGTCTCCCATACTGCCAGACGTTTTTCAGGATTTTGACTGTTTTTTCAAGACCCACAGAAAATGGAGTTCTAGGTCTATGTCAAAACCAAACCTACCAAATGAAAGATTAGACTCTCTTCTTTCATCTAAAACAAGAAGTTTGTTTCTACCTATTTCCATTCTTTAGTAATCGAAAGAAAATAGGTGAAATCACCCAAAACGCTGGTTTCTGACCAAAAACCTGAGAAAACTGCCTTTTTGTGAACAGCAACATAACACAGCAGAAAAATGTCTTTGATTATAATATTTTTTGCTTTAGTGACATCTCAAACAACTGAAAAGTGTTTTCCTTACATAATACAGCAGAAACAACAGTGAGAAAAGGCTTTATTTAGATGTTAAAGCCATGAGGGACATTTTTTTCCCATATTTTCCTGCTCTATTAAATCTGTCCAATTTTACATTTTCCTGATAATTCATCTCAGACTAGGTTTACTATGGGCATGTCATAGCTAATTTTTTTCAGGACAGAGCTGTCTGTTCATCTAGAGGGTCGCTGAATTATTTTAAATTACTATATTGAACACAGGGATGTTGTTTTGTTGCACAGACAGACGTGTGGACAACAGTGGAACTGCAGGTGGTAATGTGACAATAAAAAAACACAGAAACGTCCAAAACAACCACAACTCCTACTACATTTTGAAGAGAATATTGTTTAGTGGTGTGTCATACGAAAATCACAATACAAATAAGACTCCCTTCCCCAAGATGATAATGACCGGCTTTATATTTTAAAGCAGGGATCTCCAACCAGTAGCTCGGGAGCTGCCGGTAGCCCTTTCCAAGTAGCTCGCCAAAATCTTTCTACATTTCTACATATGCTTGATGAGTCAAATTTTATATGCATATTTTTGTTCTGAACAGCTCACGGAGTAAAGAAGGTTGGAGACCCCTGTTTTAAGGTGAGACACTGCAGGTGAATAGGGATCAATTTAGAGAGATATCAATTTGAAACTTTATATTACCGTATAAATATGAGGAAAAATGTTTTACAAGTTTTCTGCCATTTGTGTTTTCTTATTAAAAAAATGAGGCATTTTATGTGTAAAATTAGCATTGGCAATTAGCAACAATAAATAAAGTAGAAATTACGTTTTTAATTTGTTGATATATTAGTTACAAAACGTGTTCAGAGGAGATTTTGGATATTTTGTTTTTGAATAAATGAGTTATTAGTAAATAAATCTGTAAAACTTCCAATTATGCTTTGATTTCTTAGCGTTCAAAACTGAATAAATCAGGCTAAAATCCCTCTGAATAAACCTGCAAAAACATTGTTAAGTACAAGACTGGAAAGTTTGGAGCCTGTAGGAGCTACTGGTGGAGATGTTGCCACAATGTGAGAAAAATGCATTTTGAGAAAATGGTCATTGAATTTTATACACAGTAGTTCTATGGAAACGTTGAATCAGTGCAATAATTACACTCGTTATTAAGATTAGGTCATTTATTCTCTTCTGCGAGAAAGTACATATGTTTTTGAGAGTAAACTGTCCCAAAACTTGAAAATTGAAGAAGAAATGTAGTTTTGCCTGCAGTGTTTCGCCTTAAGCCAGAAATCAATTGTAACATTAGGTTATAACAAACCTAAATTTGCATAATCTTAGAGTTATTGTGATTTATAATTACCATCTTGAATATTGTGGTAGCAAATTTAGCAATATATAGTAGCTTTACCATATATTGCACAGCCCAAATACACGCTGATTAGAATCAAGAATAACATCTTGGCTTTTGCTTTCAGCCCAAAGCGTCTACTACTGCGTGAAGCACAGACTTCAGATGCCAATTTCCTGTGGCTAGAATAAAACATATTTTCACCTAATTAGAGCTTTTACACCTATGGGAGCAACTTTCATTTCTTCAAATGGCCAATTAAACCAAAATACTGTTGCTGCATCTAAAAGAAAGTGCAGGGTTGATAAGCGATGAAAAATAAGTATTAAAATGCAATATTTGTCAGTGCCTGTATTACAATGCCTCTTCTGTCATTAACTTTAAGCATTTATCTATATTGTGGCAGTTTTTTGGGCGTGTGGATTTGAATAGGAAAGAGCTGCTATCGTCGGGATCACTAAAAGTCATTTCACGCGCCACTGTATGTCAGTTCCCATTAGCGAGGACAGCAAACTTCATCATCTTCATTCCGCTTATGCCCCCGGCCAGAAAAACCAACCAACCAATGTGGATGCCAGGTTAAACGGTCCGGTGTCTCCTGAAATCATCATGAAGAGGCGCAGTGTAACCTTATATAAAAGTGACATTCGCCCAACAATTCCACTGAGCTAAAGCACTCCGTCTTGACTGTGTGGTACAGAAGCACAAAGCTCTGTCATTATTTATTATGAGCGGTTGCCGATGAGGCTCACATCTTTCAAAAGACTAATTAGGAAAGCGTTGCATAAGTCACGGAAGTCTGGCGATGGATGTCAAGACAATACAATATTTGTGGGTTGTTTATCAAACGCGGATCATAAATCTTCAACTGCAATGAATCTTAAATCTATCTACACGCGGATCAATCTATATTGTACACGAGCTGTGCATTTCATCAGAGAACTCCAAGTACTTCATGTAGGGCTGGTTTTCTATAGGTTACAATACTGGTACTCAACACCTATACTACATTATTTGTCATCTGAAACAAAAAACAATAATAATGGCAATTTACTCACTATTCAATTTCATTTTTTAAATCATTTATTGGAGCTTGAACCACCAGGTATTAAAACTAACTAAAGAAAAATATTATTTTTTTAAATACTAGTTGTAAATCAGATACTCACATGGAGGCGGCAATTCAATATATAAGAAAACAAAATGTCAAAGAGAGGTTGAACTCTTGTAAGTTGTAACTCAGATCATGTTCAAAGTCCTCACAGTGAGAATTGGCCGTCCAAAGTAAAAAATAAAGAACAGTCAGGTGCAGCTCGGTTGTTGATGCCAAGGATCAAAAAAACGGTCAGCCTGGTGAAAACTGAAAACATTTCTAAGTTCAAAGTAACTCGTCTGAAAATGCCTTTAGCCTTACACGTAACATTCTTGGATTTGTCTAAAAAAATATCCCTAAAACTGTATGTAGTAATACAAATGGAAGGCAGTTTGAAGATGGGCAATATTTGGCCCAGATTTTAAAAGCCAGAGAAACGTCCTGGACGACTCCACATGACGTATACAGGAGTGCGGGATGGCATTTTGAGTGTGGAAAAGGAAGACAGCCTAAAAACGCACGATTAATAAAACATGAGGAAATGACACTAAACACCACTAAACATGTTTTGATGAAGATAGAAGCATTGGAAGCATTGGGATAGTTATTAAGTTAACATAAATGCTACTATTGTTGCAACAGCCTCATCTTATCATTCACAACATTCCTACAGGTCGACTGGTCAAGGGCAAAGGGTGTCACGGCATATTTTCTGCATTAGAAAGACAAGTTTCCTTCGCAGCTTCCACGGCCCAGAAGGTCACATTGAAGTTCAGCCTGTCAATAGAGGTGGGACCCGTCTGTGTGACTGCAGCCTTAGCCTCGAGGCAGGGCCCAAATGAAGATGTACGGCACGCTGTTCGCTGTTCCCACACGTTTTTATGAATACATGACCACAAGTGCTCTGCCAGTATTGCCACAATGAATCATCCCAGCTGGTCCAACGCAGAAATTACACTCCTGACAAGTCAATCTAATGTTACAAATGGATTCAAATTCCCTAGTTTGCGTCCACCTTCCTTTATGCTACATGTAAATATTTGACAAAAGCATAATTTAGCTGTCCATCATAATCCAAGGACCAATTTAGAGCTAATTTTCTTCTGCGCATGAGGGATAAGTGACCGGGTGCCCACATGCATATCAATACAGTAGGATTTATTCAAAGGCCTTTCAACCGGCGCCCGCAGTAGAGAGATAGTTGCTCATTTGCTGTGTTCTCTCTGGGAAGACACGGGGGTTAAAGGAGAGACAGAAAGTCAGGCTCTTGCACAGCGCCGGTCAGTAAGTGGACAGGCCTAATCCCCAGACGAGTCTAGCCACAGCCCAATCAAGAGAGAGCATGTAGGAGTGGATACAGAGCCTTGGTAACAACAAACGCCTGAACTTGAGTGATTATCCTCCTGGGACGAAAAAACACAGTGTGTGAGGGCGGAGGAAGCAGGGGCTAAAAGAGTACACATCCTACATCTGCCCCAAGGCCAAGCTCCAAGGGGTAACCACAGGAGGAGACAAGAGGCAAGAACAGGCTGCTAAAAGCTAAGGTTCAGTCGATCTGCCCTTTTAAACAGAAAAGGCATAAAGAGCAATTACATAGTGTGGAAAAATAATGAAGAGCACCTCTTGATATTTGGACAAGAGAGGATAAGGTAAGGTTAGACTCAGGTTAAAGACAAAATTACACAATACGGACTTTGTGATAACAGCATTTTGTCTAAAATCAAACAAGACTATCATTTAGCAATCTTTTATGTTTGTTTGGCTGTGAAATAATCTAAATAATCTGAATACCTAGATGTGAATTACAGAAGCAAACCTGGTGTACGAGTCAGACCGATGTAAAAGCTCTATTGCATTGAGTCTTTGTCATCATCGACATTGACTCATCTCACTCACAGCATGTTGATGAACACACATGGGACACACAGGGAGAACATGCAAACTCCACACAGAAAAGCCCGGCCTGGGGATCCAACCCGGGACCTTCTAGCTGTGAAGCACGAGTGCTAACCACTGCACCACCTTGCTGCACGCCAAAGTTGATTTGAGCCCATTATGCTCCATAAAGGCTATGCTTTGAAGTGCAGACAATTTAAGTGCTAAAATGAGCTCGTAATATAAAAACAGAGGGGCAAGCAGTAGGGTTGGCTAGAGATAAGTAGATTTCTCAAATATTCATGAATGACTTTATCACATTGTTAAAAGCTCAGGTTTTTCACGAGATGGACCACTTCAAGGATGCATCGGTCCATTGGGATAACCGACACTTGGTCACACATCATTTATCCGATTTAAACGGAAAGAATAGGGTCCATATTGTGCCATATTGAGCCACTTGAATCTGGCCTGTCTGAGGTGATGGGGCTCTCAGACCTCACACGGGGGATGGCAGATCTGGAGACAGATGGATCTCGTGTCTTTCATCAAACTTTGGCAGAGACAGTCACAAAGCATTCCTCTGCATCACATCAGGAAGCACCATAGCAACATGCCCGAAAACCTGGGGTCACTTTTACTGAACTGGTAATCTAGTAAGAACAAAGTGCTTCTATTTTTTTAAGTACTGGTTGTATTTTGAAGCAGTAACATTGTTATTTTTTCCCCCTCAGTGTCTCAAAATGTTACTACTCGCAAAACAATCGCACAGCTTGGTCACTGAGTTATTCCCTTTTCTTTTTTCAAGAAGTGGTGAATTGGTGATGTCATACAATTTAGCCTTAAAGCACAGTCAATTTCAGACAAACCACATTCCTGAAATTCTGCCTGAAAATTTCTGCATTTGCTCAAAGCACAGCAAAACGACTCTCTAGGGCTCCCCGTACAAAAGGGTGATTGTCTGAAACTTGTATTAAGTGGAAAATCCAGTGGGCGTCATTTGAAAAAAGCGAAACGACTCTCTCTGGAGAATCCTGACATCACACAAACGGCATGTGATGCTCGTGACCTGTCGAGTGCTGTGAGGGCCCAGGAAATAATGTCATGGGGCTGGGTGGCATTTGGAGCTCACCGCTTCATGTATCCACATAAAAGACTCACTATCAAAGGTATTTGTCATCAAACAGTACAGTCAGATTTCTATTGTACTCCAACTAAACAAATATTTAAGCCTTGTGCAAGTGGTGGCTAGTAATTATATCAACACAATACGGCCAGGTAAGATAAAGGACACAAAGCAGGTTTCATGATCATAGACAGGAAAGTGGAGAAAAGCGGCCTTTGTCTGGATCTATTGTGAGCGTAGCAGACAGAAAATCAATTTGGCCCAGACACAATATGCAAGTGTGTCAAGGGTTGCATTGATGATAGCTGGAATTGCTAATTCCTATGTATTCGTTTATGCTATAGATACAAATCAGATAAGTGTAATTTCAATGCCCTCACATAACATTGGCAAGAAATCAATTAAATACAGGGTAGAATGCACGGTTTTAAAATGCAAAATGCAAACATTAAGGTGAGCTGATTTGCCTTATATTTTTCCTCATATACTGTATTTAGGTTGATCTGGTCCAGAGATCTGGAAGGAAAACCCCTCTCTGGGGTTTCTTAATGGACTTTGGGCAGTGGGGGAGTTTAAGAGCTGGCAGGCAACATGTTCTAAAAGTTCTTTTAAAAACTTTAAACTGGTTCAAAATGTGGCTGCAAGAGCACATTAATCCTGATTGGCTTAAAATTCTTCCCACATACAAGGCCATGAACGGGATGGCACTTCACTCTCAAAATGCAGAGTTACTGGTGACTCCTTGAGACTCTAAAAGCGTAGTATGAAGAAGTGGTTCTAACAACCAAGCTCCGGATTTATGGAATCTCACTTCTCACGTTAAACAGGCAGACACGGTCTCCACATTTAAGACCAGGCTCAAAATGTTCCATATGGACAGGCCAGTGAGGTGCACAGCTTAGAGTAGTAATGCTGAGGGATGTACTGTGTCCTCTAGTAGTCCTTCTTACCGCACGCCTATGTCTTCATACACCTTGTAACTAGATTTGCTGCACCTGTAGTCTATTCATTGCTACATGGTGGCCCTTGTCCCACTCCCTTCTGGGGAGTGGCTTCTGCTTCAGACACATGCTCGCTGACTGCTAGATGTTCCAGTGATGACTGACCAACCCTATGTCTGAGCAACCTGCAGACCCAGACCCTAACCCTGTCCTGAAGCTCCAGGGTCCTCTGCCCCATTTGCAGATGGACTCCAATCAGCCCTGCATTATCTATAGTCTGTTCGTCCATGGGAGAGGATCTCTCCTTCAATTGGCTTCTCTTTTATCCCATTGGGTGTGTTTTTTCTTGCGTTGAAGGAGAGTCTAAGGATGGGGGGTGCCTAGGGAAACTATCCATCTGCCTCCTAACTGCTGACTGTTGTTTTCATCGTTTGATCTGTGTCATTTATTACTGTCAAACCTTTCCACAATATTTGAAGGCCGCCGCTTTTGTGTCATTGAGCTATAGTATACCAGAACAACTGATTGCAGATTCTTTACATCATTTCTTCGCTTTATAGCTTCGGCTCTTCTGAATATTCTTTCTCAGTTTCTTTTTCCCACATTAAATGGCGTTAAACACTTCTGTCACATTTTTGCATTAAGCACATATTAAGCAACTAATGTCGCCTCATCTTCTCACAGTATGAGGCTTCAGCTGGCAGATACAACACAGTTAGAGATAGCACGTCCATAATGAGCCTTCTATCTCGTGTTTTTATCACGAGGCAGATGTAGCGGTGGTTTACATGAGAGGATCAGGTTAATTTATTCACTTCAGAGTTTGGTAGGAAGACGGTGAGTGAGAAAAATCTGGACCTCCACAGGTGGCTTTTCATCAACCAGTCTCTTTCATTGTCCCCCTGCTCTTCCCACTCACCTACACATCCAACACAGCTCCCAATTAAGCGTGTGGGTACGAGCCGGCACGGGATGGTGCCTTTGATGGAGACACATGCTCAATGATGTGTGCGGAGTGCAGTGTTTTTTGGAGACATCTGTGCAGTGAATGTGGATTCAAGGAGCTATTGACATAATGATGTGATGGGGTCGATGACAGGCGACAACAACAGAACACTCAAGCATAATGAGCCTGTGTGCTTGCTTCGCTATTAATCACTGCATCTGATCAAAACCAAAATTTTACATTTCAAAATGGCTCTCCTGCTCAACCATAGTGACACAGGGCAGTGGTTCTCAACTGGTGGGTTGGGACCTAAAACTGGGTCGCGGAACGATTTTCAGCCTTTCCCTGGGAACTTGTTTAATTCAATATTTATAGTCAGTAGACAATAAATATATACATTGCAGCAAAGATATCGCCACAACTGCCGCGACTGATCATTTTTAGTCCTCGAGACTAAAACGTCGCCACAAGGTCTCGTCGGTGTCACGTAGGCCGCGGAGACGTCGCTGACACGTCTCCCGGGTCACAGACAAAATAAGTCTCTGCAAAGTCACCGCAACTGAATTGAGACGTCTCCGAGACCTGATGGAGACTTGAAAAAGTCTGTAACTTTTCTAAATTCGATCCCGTTTGAATTTCCCGCGAATCCCTAGCGACCCGGCTCGTCTCCAGAAGACATCGCTGCGAAGTAGAAGTCGCCAGGTGGAAAACTAGTCTTCAGGCTGGTGAGATAGGCCCTGTAGAACAAATGACATCTTCTCCAACTCCAATTAAGAATATTTCACCTTAATTTGAGTTAATTTGACTAATTATCTCATTATTAGTGTGATGAGATGTTTATTGCTTAAGCTTAGGGATATTCGCGGCACGGTATTTGGCGGCACGGTGGCAGAGTGGATAGCGCTCTTGCCTCACAGCAAGAAGGTCCCGGGTTTGATTCCCGGCCCGTGCGGCCTTTCTGTGTGGAGTTTGCATGTTTCTCCCCGTGTCTGGATGGGTTTCCTCCGGGTGCTCCGGTTTCCCCCATCAACCCAAAACATGTACATTAGGTTAAATCCTCCAGCCAGGTGTTTCTGACCATGAGCCTGGCTTCACATCTGGAGATGGGTCCCCGGGCGCTGCACTGCGGTCGCCCACTGCTCCTGACGGATTGCCCCAGCAGCAACGAAGGATGGGTCAAATGCAGAGGACAAATTTCCCTACGGGGACAATAAAGTTCACCTTAACCTTAACCTTAATTCCTTAATTCTCTCATCCGCTCCACAATCAAGGATGAGAGAAACATAATTTCAAACCATTCAATTGGTTTGACAAATAAATAATCTTGAATCTTGAATCTTGTGTCTACGGTCTACGGTAGAGGTTTTTTCTTAATTTAAGTCTAATAAAACTTGTCCCACTGGCATATTTCCTTAACTTACTTTGACCAAATCAGAGGCAAATATAATAGAAATATATAATTTGAAGAACGTTTTACTCATTTCTAGATACTTTTTTGTGGTGTAGTCTGTTTAAATGGTCAGAACATCACTTGTATGTTATTTCATACTTATTCAACATTGATTTTGTGAAAAATACCATATTTCACAGCTCCAACCCTGAGACATTTGGTTGAATGTTCTTCTCATTCATTACAAAACTAACGAAATAGTCAACAGATCTTTCTAGTACCTAATGTTACATTTCCAGTATCTTTATTTGCAAAATGGTAGAAGAATTCCATCAGGCATTGTGGCACATTTCAACATCTGAAAGGGACATATTTTTGAACAAATCTGTGTGTTTTTAAAGTTCTGCAAACCATGTTATTCACTCTGTGAATAATTCACAGAAAAAAGAGCTGCCATGAGCACTGATCAGTAAAACGGCAGAAGTGGATCGGCAGTCTATTATTAGTGCTGGCTAATGTGCCTACCTGTTCAGTGGAGATGCATTTAAGTGTGCCTCATCACCATGGAGCCCTCACTCATCTGTCAGAAAATAACTGACTGGAAATGAACGCGGGGAAGGAAGTGGAGACGGAGATGTTTGCAATGCGGAGAAATTTCCCTCATTAAGCTCCACAAAATCCGTCAAACGGAAGCTCTCCAGTACAAACTTTACAAGGTACTTTCTCCACGGCGCTAAAGTTGAATTTATTACGGAGCTAAGAGGGTACAGAAAGCTTGTTTAAACGAAGAATACTTTCAGACCAAATTCTCTATCTAACTATGTGGAACAATGAAAGCGGAGCACTGTTCAAGCAACAGCGGCGAACATAATTGGAGAAGTACAAGAAATGTACTAATTGGTCTCAAACTGATACATAGTTTATTCTAGCAAGTTATAACAGAGCATTTGGATATATTTTGTTGTCAAGTCATTACAATTTAAGCCGCATCAGTCAAATCCTTATTCTTATTCACATGTTTTGTTGTAGGAAACGATTTGCTTTTGCTTTATCGCCGAACAATTGCGAAGAAGAAAAGATTCTCTGTGTGTCATTGACTAAACTGGATACTCGCACAGCTAGCCAGGCATATGCACAGCAAACTAAACCAAAAGCTAAAGAAAGCAGTGCGTTTTAAAATGTGATGTTGCCTGGACTGACCTGGTGCAGATCGTTGCCCAAAGTGAACTCCTGAAAGTATCCCGGGGCGGCGGATGTGGCGCGGATGGCCTGCCAGAGCCGGTGCTGGCAGCCCCCCAGGTAATGAGCGCGCACCCCTGGCAGCAGGTTGTAGTTCCTGAACACATAGGCCTTCAGCGGCGTGCCCCGGTTCACAATGGTGCTCACTGCCGCCACCTACAGGGAATGCAGAATATCACGCTTAGGTTTTGTACTGAACTTAGGTGTTGTATGAGGCTTATTCAATTGTAATCTTTGTGATATATATTTTTTCTTCCAAATAATAATCTACAAAGGAACGTCATTTAGAAGAGCGACATTAGGAATACTGAAATTATCGTAGGCCAAGATTCTTCAGTCTTCATCTGTACTTTGTAGTTGAGGTGTAGGACGTGTTCCAAAGATCTTTGGACTTTTGGACTAAGATCGAAACGCCCTACACCTCAACTGCAGAGTAGAGATGAAGACTGAAGAATCTTGGCCTACGATGGACAACTCCTGTGTGACTGAGAACCTACACAGATGAAATTATTTATGATTTTGACATGAAAGATAATTTCAAAAGTGATCTCCAACTAAGTGATCTTTTCTGGAAATCTATCAACCTTTAATTTGAGAATTATAAACTTATTTTAGCAGCGAAAATGCTAGTTCCATTGGCAGATAATCTTACTTACCTTCTTAAATCAAGGGCACATTACTTCGTGTTTAATGTGGAAGGGTATGACACCGCTCATATATATACTGTATATATATTAGTTTAGTTGTCATTGCCTGTGAGGCCATTTCATGATTTCAACTTTTTCTGATGTACCATGTCAGGTTTACACAATTTCCAGATCCCTTCCACAATCCGCCAAATTTCCATTTCTAAGCATGGACTCAGCACAACGTCTTAATCACCAACAGTCACAGTCTTCCCCGATTTCACAGGGAGCGGAGACCTGGGTGAGACCGATAACTGAAGCATTAGATGTGACATCCCTGTAAATGAGCTGCCCGTCCGCCGCAAAAAAGGGGGGAAAAAAAATAACAAGGCACGAGACGGGTGTGAGTCAGCTCATCTTCTAACGCTCACCTTGGGGCATAGGGGGTTTCTCGCCGTCTCGACCAGAAGGTTAGAGCCCATTTTCTCTCTGCGGAGGGCAAATAGATGTCACACCATTTTCTGCTTTCATGATTTCACTTTTGCATTTCAGAAATAGAAGATAAAACTAATACAGGGTTCTATACGACTGGAGTGAAGGGTGTGAGGGGTGAAAAGGCAGACAATATACTGTAAATACTGCATATAATTTAGTTAGTAAGAAGATCATTTATCCACAGATTGAGCCCACTTGACGTTAAATTGCAAGATGAGACCAGTATAGCACCAATAGTGATCTGATTATATGATAGTTAGGAAGAACCTACTACTTGCCATGTAATAACTAACCTGTAGTTAAAGTCAGTGATGTTCTGCCTGTGCAGCTGTAGTGCAGGCACAATAAATAATGTAACACTGTTGTCAGTCAAACCTACTTGAGCAGAATCTCCCAGGCCTCGCTGTCATAGAAAGCGTGGCTCCATCCCATCTTCACGGTGCCAACAATGACATTTTGTTTGAAAATATCCGAGCCTAGCTTCCGGTAAAGGTCGTCACACTCACTCAGAGGAATTTGGAAAATACCCAATAGAAATCCAAGAATGGCACCTGCAGAAAATGATCAATTGAACAGCTTTTACATTAAAAAAGCAAATAAATAATACATTTCTAAAGTTTTTGAAGCATTGATTAAGTGAAACCAAAAATAAACTGCTTCTGGGACAGATTACGTAGTTTCAGCTTTATGCAGATAGAAAAGCAACTTGGCTTACACTGCCATCTTGTGGTGGTTCCAACTATCAAAATAAATGTATGCAAATATGTACTATATATAAATACATGTACTTATGTAAATACAGCATATTTGCACATTAAACTAATAAAACTCTCACAGAAAAACAAGCAGGTAATATGAATGATTTAGTCTGCTGTAAAGGCAGTGCAGGTGGACTGTGATGAGATTTATGGTCGAATGAAGAGTAGAAAAACAAATGTGTCAGTGAATCATCATGTGCATGAGTTAATAATAATCCATATCAACACTATCATAATAAAAATACTTAAACACTTCCTCGTACTTGGCTATAAATATTGTGTATTTTGTGTAATGCGAGAGGACGACATACCCGTACTGACGCCACATATATAGTCAAAGAGTTTGTGTACGGGTTTGCCAGTCAGAGTTTCCAGCTTCGACAAAGTTTGAAGGGCAACAAGTCCTCTGAAATCAAATGGATACTATTGTTAGACAGTGTGTTTTACCAGTCACAAAACTAACTAAACTCTCTCAGAAACACAAAGTAGAAGCCTATTTATCTCAGAATTAGAGAAGTACCTTAGGCCTCCCCCATCTATGGACAGGATCCTTATCCCACGGCCTTTAACAGGTTTATGGTATCCCACCAAAGCCAGGGCTTCTCTGACTGCAGAGCGCAGGCCTGGATCACTGGCCTGTTTCAGACGGAGCAGACAAGGGATCACTCTCTCCTGGAATACAAAAAACACACACAAAATAAGTAGGGATGACTACCGTTAAGATATCGAAAAATGTTTTAGGTACTAATGGTATTGGAGGGCAAGTTTTGATGACTGGCGTGTCCTGAGACAGCACTAAAGAAAGTTACTTAGTTGTTTCAGCTCAAATAATGATAGATAAATGAAAATAAATATTTTTTAATGGAATAAATGACCATTATTATTCTGTTTTTTGGTTCTAAATGACCAATAATGTTGTACAGGTATCGCTCAGGTACCAGTATCCTAAACCAAGTATCGTTAAAGAACTGGGCATGCAGATGTATTCTAAATGTGTATGTAGAGTGTAAACAGTGTTTGGCGTTTCTTAACAGGTACTGGTACATGTGTGTATGTGGCCTTTGTTTAAAATAGCAGCACAGTGAACAAGGCTTTCACGCCACCACAGATAAGGCAGAAACATAAATAAATGGTATGCAGACACCAGACAGCGTACTGTAGATGTCTGACATTGAAACGGAACAGAGCAGCGCGTCTGTGGCCTTTAGCTCAAGAACTGACAGACTTGACATTTGACTAACAGAGAAAAAACTACAATAGAGAGGTGCATTAACATCTAATACACTGAGATAAAAATGACAGTTTTCAGTACAGGCTATAGCATGTTGTGCGGTGTGGGTACATCGCTGAAAAAAGCCACCAGAAGACCATACATTGAAAAATAAAAAATATTTACCCTGTAGAAATAAATAAAGCTTGCCAAGGTCTGGGCCGTGTGGGGACGCTCACCTTGACCGCGACTCCACGCGTCTCTGGAAACTCAAGGAGGTGGTAGCTGAGGTCTTCCACCCTGTTGATATAAACTCTCACGTCTGAAGCCCTCTGAAGAGCCTGCACCAGAGCGCGGGTCCGATTATCAACACTCACTCTGGCTATGATCTGGGATTCAATATATTAAGGAGAGGAGAAAGTTAAATATTATCATGGGCATATATAAATAAAATGTAAACAAATATAGTAAAATATACAAATTCAATATAAATTAAATAACACAAGCTTCGCAAATATTATAAACATTATAAACGTTCATGGTGATTCAGAATACATGTCCCCATGAATTTGAAGGCAGGCTATTTTAAAAACTAGATTCCTAGAAGGCAATACCATTACATGTATAGAGTGGCAGCAGTCCTGATGAGAGTGTGTACAGCAGCCCGCTTCATATTCAGTATGACAAGTATCTGAGGTGGATAATGTGTGTCTCAGCTGTACAGTTATTGTACAGCTAGTAAGCACCGCAGTTGATCAGAGTGTGTTAGAACAATATTATGTAAAAGATGCCACAAACCTTTTCCCTTTGAAGCAGAAGTTTCTTCGTTTTCTCCTCTGCAGCTTTCTGCTCTTTACTGATTGTGGATTCAACCGGTTTAGCTGTTGGCTCATCAAGGGTCTTCTCTTCTACAGCACTTTTGGCTTCTGAGGCCCTAAACCGAGGGACCAGGGGGGCTATGTAGCTGCCCACAAAGGCTTGTACCGTTGGAGCAGAGTAGGACAAGTACTGCCCAAGACCCTTTCTGGGTGGAGTTGGTTGTACTGGAGCAATCCCATCTCTTGTATCTACTGCTGAAATTAAGCTATTGTTTTGTGAACTCCGTGCTGATACGGTCGTGGTATTGTCAGTACTACTATCGGTCTGTTTTTCTTCAGTTTTTGTCTTGCTACCAAAGTATGAGTTGATATGATGAGCCAGGTAGTTGTAGGTTTCATCCAGGCTGACTGAAAACGTACTTGGATGGAAAAGTGGGGTGGACTGATGATTAGAGGCTGAATTTTCATTTTCTGTATCTCTCACTGAAGACTTTGTGTCCTCTACCTTTTTAGCAGGAACATTTTTGGCAGTGGTGACCACATGTTTTAGTCTTGGGATCTCCTTAGGTTCATGCACTGGCAAAGTAGTAGCGCTGGAAACTTGTGAAGAGTTTAGATAGTCTGCCGAGGTTTTGACGTTTTCAGATGTAGCAGCGGATGCAGAGGGGATAGATGAATTCATCACAGGTTTGACTGTGGTCCCTCCAGTTGTACAAGACGCTTCTTTTGGACCACTCTCTTGCATTACTTTGACTTCTTCCACTTTTAGCAATGGCTCCGCAATTGCCTCAGAACTCTTCCCAGTTTGGGCTGCTTTTGATTTTAGTCTGGATATTTTAGAGAGTAATTCTGTATGGCTCCCACTAACTGCTTTAGAAACTGTGCCTAATGTGTTCTTGACTCTTGACATGTTGAGACCAGTGAACCAGCGTGAAGTTGAAGTATTTAGATGTAAAGTGCTGGTGTGGAGTAGTCTCTGTTTGGTCTGAATAAATCTAAAAATCCATTCTTTTCGAGTTTTTATCCTTGGGTGATGGTAGAGCCGTCTTTGATTGAGAGAGCCAAATTTGTAGCTGCCATAGTGTTGAATAGTGACCCTGTAGTGAGAGGTACCAGACAGAGATGATAGTCCACATCTGTAAGCATGAATATGCCACAAAACAAATCCTCTATTCAATTTCACCCAAGTGTGTGGCACCAGCCTACGACTCATTCTTTCAAATAGTGGTGTTTATCCCATCCAAATCATTGTTAGGATGACCCGAGTGAAAAAAAAAAACCTGATGGTAGAAGATAAAGACAAACAAAAAATAATCACAACACGAATGGGGAAAAGCATAATGAAGTATGAACAGCAAGAAATAAATAACTGGACCTAGATGATGATGGTCATAAAAAGGTGAAACGCGTCTGATTATTTAATATTTGCCCCTACGTTAGATGCCTTTATTGACATTAACAGTCCTTTGTATCTCAAACTTGTATTCAATCAAAGTATAACCCTGCTTGACGTTAGCTTTGCTAATACAGCGAGCTAACCGCTTAAGTTTCGCTAGCACTGAGATAAATAAGAAACGAAAACATACCTTTGGTAAACCAGGAACCTTCAACAAGGGATACAATAATGACTTGGTGTCCTGTACTTTCACTAGATTACATTCGCAATGGGAAAAACAAGGCGCAGTGCCCCTCGACCTGACCTGACTAGTGGCTTGATTTCCAAAATAACGTGACGACGTCACGTAGAGGAAAAACATTTGTCACGTGTTCTCGGTGCACACTGCCATTGGCTGTTTAACGCGTGCCTCTTACCGCCGGGGAATGATTGGTTATTCCTAGAAACCGATGGAAGGAGGAATGCAATAACACAAAAGCAGTGTCGAATGAGAAGAGGTCGCGTTGGGAAATACAACTGAATGAACTTATTAAACAGCATTACATTACTTTGACACAAGGCACATTTAGAACGAGGAAGAACTAGGGCGTTTTCATATTTTTCTATTATGTTGATATTGTCCGCAAGGGGGCGTAATATACTACAACACAGTTGGAAGTGCTTTTCTTCACCGCAAAATGCTCAAAGAAGACGCACCAACGATGCTGTGTTTTCGGCACATTTCGGATGACTTTTATCCCGATAAACTATTCTAAACGTCAATTATTTTGGCTATTTACCATTAAAGATATAATCCGAAGAGAGGTGCTGTAAAGGTGGGTAGATGATGTTCTAACCTTTACTCGTACGATCGTTTGTTAACTCGTAGTACTGCTTTATATAACGCATCTACTAACTCAAACCATTCATGACACGAAACAATGACATTCGAAATGTAGCAATGTAGTAACATATATTAACTACATTATATCATTTCACGTCTCGTCATTAAAACTAAATCATAATTTCAATATTTCTTATTAGTGATGATCATTAGTGTGATTCATGCCTGTTTGCACTGTGTGACCACCTAGCTACCTACATGTCTAACATTAATAGGAATGTTTTCAAATATGGTTAGGCGCTTGGTAAATTAATGCTTTATAAAATATATTTATTTCTGTGATGCAGGAGTTAACTATGGCAACTGCACTGTCCGCTGTGACTTTTGCCCTGTGCATCCTTATGATAACGGAGCTGATACTCGCTACGAAGGACTACTATGATATACTGGGCGTGCCAAAGGATGCAACTGAGAGACAGATAAAAAAGGCTTTCCACAAGCTTGCCATGAAATATCACCCGGATAAAAACAAGAGCCCAGATGCTGAGGTGAAATTCAGGGAAATCGCAGAAGGTAGAGTTTCCTGAATGTGTAATATTTGGTTGGTCAAGCAAATAATTATACTGTATATTGACATGTTTCTATCTTTGTCCAGCTTATGAAACTTTATCAGATTATTCCAAAAGAAGAGAATACGACCAGTTTGGCTCTGCACACTTCTCTGGAGAGTCTCAAAGCCGACGTAGACCAAACTCCAAGCAACCTTTCAGCTTCAACTTTGATGACATGTTTAAAGACTTTGACATCTACAGCCAGAACAGGCACGCACGTCACAGAAGACATTTCGATGAACACTCACGCTTTTATAAAGACGCTCACCAAAGGCACAAGAGACATTTTCAAGGAGGTTTGGGAGGCGATATCTTCGATGATGTATTCGATGACATGGAGAGGATGTTCACATTTGAAAGGCACAATAAGCAAAATGAAAACAGGTTTCATGGGACATCAAAACAGCATTGTAGAACAGTGACACAGCGTAGAGGAAACATGGTAACCACTTATACAGACTGCACTGCATCTTGAAATGGTACATAAAAATGATTCCACTTTAGATTGCCTTAAGAAAACAATATTGTGTTATTTTGTTGTGGAATGTGTTTCTTTTTGTAGGTAGATGTAAATATTAGTTTTAACACAAACCTATTGAACCATGAACTATTGCTGGGACTCTAAAGTTACTGAATGTTCCAATTTATATAAAAACAAAAACTAAATGTACATGTACTACTGACAGTATTTCCTATTTCACGTTTCATGTTCTCACTTATAGATTAAGTTGTTTTTGTCCCTTTTTTGTTCTGTTTTTGTGACAATCACAATAGAGGTCGGAACAAAAGCAGCTTTTGTTGTCACGTTTACCAAGAGCAGTGTCATCAATGGCTTTGTGTTTTACTGATTTAAAGGCACTATACCTGATTGTTTTAAAATTACAAATAATGAAAGAGGGAGCGATAGTTATGATCCAACACATTCCTAACTTAACACATTTCTTCATAGAAAAGAGTTTTTTATTATTATTATTATTATTATTATACATTGCACAGCTTGCTTGCTTGCTAGAAATGCTGAAAAGTAGCCTGTGAAATTGACAAAAATACTATATATATTTAGATGCACAGTAGTATTTACACAAATGTCTGAGTTTACAATATACTAAAGGAGGGCAAAATCATTTCCATTCCTCTACACTAAAAATCAGGTATAGTGCCTTAACTATGGAATTGATTTTTATTTATTATTTAAGACTATACCTTGCTATTGTTTCATTTGAACTATTGCCCTAAACTAAACTAACTAAATTAAATCTTCAAACGGTATAAGAAATTACAAACTCATAAGTCTGAATGTAAAGTGATGTTTTAACTACACTTTTAAATTTAACTAAAAATACCCAAATGCATATATGATTATCACTGAAATGTTATTTTTGAAAACAACATTTTCTCCATTTACTGGGTGTAATAAAGAAAATGGAATGTACTTACACAAAGGAACACTACCAAAATACTAGCAATGCTGTATGAAACATCTCCTGTTAGGCCTACCTCAAACCTGACTTGCAGTGTAGTGGTTGAAGAGCTGTTCAAGTTCTTGGTGCAATATTTTCTAGTTTAATATTACATGTTCTGTTGCACTTTTACTTCTTTTTATTTCATTTATACTGGTGTTTAAAGAATGTTTTCTTTAATAAAATACTTTTTTTAAAATTTACCATCCCAGTGATTTGTGACCCCCAAATGAACTTTACTTAGCACTTATAT
>OMNZ01027355.1:0-13863 GCA_900303255.1 Lesueurigobius sanzi | reverse complement strand
TTAATATATATATATATATATATATATATATATATATATATATATATATATATATATATATATATATATATATATATATATATATATATATATATATATATATATATATAGCAACAAAAATGTGTAAAAGTGAGTTTTCCTTGGCTTGGTGCAATTTTGGAAAATATTTTGCTGCGTACCTTGGTTACAGTTGCGAGGGTGTGGGCCTTGATTACAGGAAATGTAGTTGGTGACTACACACATGTCGTTACTAAACACCATGCTCGTGTACGCTGTAAGACTCAATTTCCCATGATGCAACCGTGAGCGTCAGAGTGCGCAGTTGTTCGCCAATCTAAAGTGAAGCCAGCAGCAGCCTGCTTTAGCCGTGGTAGCACGCTCTGAATGACTTTGTACTGTGAGCCTCCGGGGAAAGAGTTGTGTTTTGACTGACTGGGAACTTTACTTTAGCTCATGGAGGCCCTCATTCCCGTCGTCAACAAACTACAAGATGTGTTTAACACGGTCGGCGCAGATATTATCCAGCTACCACAAATAGTTGTTGTGGGAACTCAGGTGAGAGAGAAATGTCACTTGCTCCTAGGCTAACAAGTTTAGCCTGCACCAAGTTATTCTTTCTTGTCTCGCTTTTACTTTCACTGTTGTACACAATAGAAGTATTCAATGAGTTTGTTAATTAACTTGCAAAACCAGTTTAGTAATGCTACCAGAACATCGGATTCATAGCTAAATAATTGCTGATGCTCTGACCATATTTTGTTAACAGTTTCCAAAAGAAAAGGCTTTTGAGTTTTGGGTTAATGATAATATCACTCGTTTTAAATGTCATCTGATTTACCAAAGAATTTCTCCACACACAATTTTGATTAAGCCAAGATACTAAATAGTCTTCACAGGGTTTAAAGTGGTAGATGTGTTTACTATTACTGTCAGACTAATGGGATGTGACTGCTCCTGATCTTTTGGCGAGTACAGTAGGACTTCACAGCATGGGACATGGCAAGTTTTTACTTAAGACATTTGAATACTATGTAGGTTATGGGTTATGTGCTTACTAGGGTTTGATATTGACCTTGGATGTAACTAGATGGCTTGTAATACCCTTAATAAATGACTAGTATGTAATAAAACACATTTGAGATTCTGTGATTAACAATGTCATGCTCACATATCATTGCTCATATCGCTGCCAGCGGAGTAGACAAGCCTTCAACTTCAACTTGGCAGTGAACTTAACTAACCTCTGTCCGTCTATTTTTGTTCTTTTTTTAATGCCTTGTAACACCTTTTTTCCACAGAGCAGTGGAAAGAGCTCTGTTTTGGAGAGCCTTGTTGGGAGGGACATCTTACCCCGGGGTACTGGTATTGTCACACGTCGGCCCCTCATCCTACAACTGGTCCACATAGACTCGGATGACCGCAGGAAAACCAATGAAGAAAATGGTAAAATAGCAACTACCTTTATCCAAGGTTTCCGCAGGGCATTACAATAAAAGTAATTTAATGAATTATACTTAAATGTGATCATTAAATCTAGATTTCTAGAAATATTTCTGCTCAAATGTTGAATGTTGTATCAAATTTTCTATTGAAAATCAAAACTTCCTCTCATTCTTCTGTTTGGTGGAATGTTTGGAAATGTTAAGAAATGAAATATTAACAGATTTGTTGCATTTGCAGCATTTAAAATATTGTATTTGGGCATTGAAATGGCATTACAAGTCACCTGTCACCATTTATATCCAAGCAATTTAAAGTGAATATAATCTTTATCTTTCTTAATCTTTAATTCTTTTGAAACTAACGTTCTGCTTTGTTTAAAAGGAGTTCCTTTTTAGTTTTGCCTCACGTAACTCTCTGTCGTCTCTCTGTCTTTAGCCACTGACTCAAAGAACAATGGACGACTTTTTAAAGGTCTAACTTTTGAGCTAGATCATGTACAAACCCCATTATTTACCTAAACCCCTGTTGTTTTCTTCCCTTATATCTCATGCTTGATTGCTTAATTGAAAAGTTGGACATTATTGGACCCAACTTTATTTAGCTAAGAAAAGAAAAGCAACTCTATAATGGTCACAATCCCTTTATTTTGTTTTGGTTTTTTTGTATCTGCTGTACATAATTAATTTGCTTATATTATTTAAAGTTTTCCCATGCTGTCCCTTTCTTGTTGTTCAAAACACCCCAGCTTTCCATCTCGGGAGAGTTTTGCTTCCTGTCATGGCCAACATAGAAACAACACCTCCCATGAGACATTGAAACAGCTGCATAATGAGATATTTATAGCACAACTGTCTTAATATACATCAATGTATGAACTAATTGTCTTTACTTTGTCTGCACTTTTACAGGCATTGACGGAGAAGAATGGGGCAAATTTTTACACACGAAGAATAAGGTACTGATTGTAATTTAGCTCTTCTATTTACAATGCAGCTAATAAAAACTCCTCTTGCTTGGCCATACGGTATGTTGTGTTTAGTTTAATATTGATTAATGGCCGAAAGACATTTGTGCGTCTGCGGCTTGTCTTCGGCAGCTATGTGTAACCTGTAACGAGATCCAACACAGTCCTCCGTTGCTATAAATATAACGCCGTGAGGTAAATGTCCTCCAAGGCTTCTCTTCACATGACCTGAACTGGATACACAAAGAAATGCTTTTTGCGCATGAACAATATGTTTGTTTATTTGTTTGGTGATTATTCTGTTGCCCTATCAGTTGTTTTCCAAAGTGTATTGAAAGTGTTGTCTTCTTTTCCTTAGCTGTATACCAGTTTTGAAGAAATCCGCCATGAAATCGAAGCAGAAACAGAAAGAGTGTCCGGTATTAACAAGGTATTGACAAACTGTTGAAGTTGTGACCAAAATATAAAACGTTTGGTGTTTTAATTTCTGAAGGACAATAATATTCTCTATGTAGGGCATCAGTGACGATCCCATACACTTGAAGATCTTCTCGCCGCATGTCGTGAACCTCACATTAGTGGATCTCCCTGGTATTACCAAGGTACAACAAGATCCTATTGCGTTTGTTTCTCCTTTCCGATCTTTAGGCTTTTTACTTCATCTACTATTTGTGTTTCGCAGGTTCCCGTTGGAGATCAGCCCAAAGACATTGAGATTCAGATCAAAGAGTTGATCTTTAATTATATTTCAAACCCAAACTCTATTATTTTATCGGTGACTGCGGCTAATACAGACATGGCGACGTCGGAGTCCTTGAAGGTGGCACGAGAGGTGGACCCTGATGGTAAATGTCTTTGCACATTTCACAGCTGTGTTTATGAGTGCTGCATTTGACTACATGTGTTGTGTATATTTATAGGCAGGAGGACGTTGGCGGTGGTGACAAAACTGGACTTGATGGATGCTGGGACAGATGCTATGGATGTGTTGATGGGGCGTGTCATCCCTGTCAAACTTGGAATTATTGGAGTGGTCAATAGGTACCATTATGATGTTTTACTCCTGCTAAATCATGGAAAAGTTTGGAACAGTATGTCTTACTTGGATGTTAATGTATTTATAGGAGTCAGCTGGATATAAATCAAAAGAAAGTTGTAGCTGACTCTATCCGTGATGAACATGCCTTTCTGCAAAAGAAGTACCCATCCCTCGCCAACAGAAACGGGACCAAATACCTGGCTCGGACGCTGAACAGGTGCTGTGTGGGAAACACTCACTGCTGCAATATTCACTATTCACCTTATTAATACATTATTATCATTATCACAGGTTACTCATGCACCACATCAGAGACTGTCTCCCTGAGTTAAAGACCAGGATCAATGTGTTGGCGGCCCAGTACCAGTCCCTGCTAAACAGCTACGGTGAACCTGTGGAAGACAAGAGCGCCACGCTGCTGCAGCTCATCACTAAGTTTGCTGCAGAGTACTGCAATACGATAGAGGGCACAGCCAAGTACATAGAGACTGCTGAACTGTGAGTTGTGCAGCTGTAATGCCACCTATGAGCCTCATAGGGGTGCTACTGGTGCAGTTACCTCAGCCTTTAGGTCTTAACATTAACTGTGCTTGTATGTGTTTCAGATGTGGTGGAGCAAGAATCTGTTACATTTTCCATGAGACATTTGGTCGAACTCTAGAATCAGTGGATCCTCTGGGTGGTTTAACCACAATTGATGTCCTCACAGCGATCAGAAATGCAACTGTGGGTTTTCAGCCTTTATTTTATAGTCTGTCTAAAATAATGTGATTGTAAAACTGTGTGTGTTTTCACAGGGCCCAAGGCCTGCTTTGTTTGTGCCAGAGATTTCCTTTGAGCTGCTTGTGAAGAGGCAGGTCAAGCGTTTGGAGGAGCCCAGCTTGCGCTGTGTGGAGCTAGTGCATGAGGAGATGCAGAGGATCATACAGCACTGTAGCAACTACAGCACACAGGTCTAAATCAGTCTCATTAGATTTCCATTTCATTATTTCATTAAAAAAAATGTATATAGTGTAATGGTTGTTTCTATAGGAATTACTGAGGTTTCCAAAGCTCCATGATGCCATTGTTGAGGTGGTCACATCACTCCTTAGAAAGAGGCTGCCTGTCACCAATGAAATGGTTGGCAATATAAGTTGATATAACTTATGACTGTTAATCAACTTTACTATCATTAACCTGGGATTTTGACTTGTTTGGTTTAATCAGTGTTGTGTTTAGGTTCACAACTTGGTTGCCATTGAGTTGGCATATATTAACACCAAACATCCAGACTTTGCTGACGCCTGTGGCCTCATGAACAATAACATCGAAGTGAGTAACAAGCAATGCCTAAAAAGCAGCTTTTTAGCATCTGTTTTGGTAACGTTGTATTTACATTATTTTGTAGGAACAGAGACGTAACAGAATGAGAGACTTACCTGCTGCTGTGCCCAGAGATAAGGTAATGGCTCATACAGAGTCTCTTCCACATTATGTGTCTCGTCATTCAACCAGTATTTAGGATCTTCTCCAAATGTTTTTTGCACACATTTACTTAATGTCTGTGCCCTATCCCTACGTCTTTCCTCTGGTGTTGTCTCTTGTAGTCTCTTAAAAGCCCTGGTGGGCAGTCTGTCTCTCCCACTGAGCCTCCTGAAACTGAGGCCTACAAGGTTTGTCCTGTTTCACATAATGCCTGCTGATGCCTGATTCATCGAAATAGACTACCGTACTCATCGACATGAATTGCATGAACAATGAGCTTGAAAAACTTGGATGACATTCATGAACTTTTAAATACTAAAAATCTACCCAGTGGTACATATATTAATACTTCCATGTTTCTCAAGCGTCCAATCTTTTGACATCTCAAGTAACAAATCTGTTATAAAACCAAAATAGACCCCAGAAAAATTACTTGCCCAGTGTTGCATGTTCATGGAAGGCCTTTTCCTTTCACATGTGCAGGCTGCAGCTGGAAGTAGCTCCCATAGCAGCTCGGCTAGTGAACTGGGCGACAGTGGGACGGGTGGCTGGAGGGGGATGTTGAAGAGAGAGGATGGAGCCTCCGGTCCTCTCCTTGCAAGTCCACAGAAGGGCCACGCTGTCAACCTGCTAGATGTGGTACGTTTCCACTATCTCACTTTTATTGATATATTCTGGCAAGGACAGGATGACCATTCTGTGTTTTTTGTTTTGGCAGCCTGTTCCAGTGTCCAGAAAGCTGTCTGCGCGCGAGCAGCGAGACTGTGAGGTCATCGAGCGTCTCATCAAGTCGTACTTTCTTATTGTCCGCAAAAACATTCAGGACAGGTGAAGACTTCTTCTTCATATTGTATTTATGCAGTTAGATATATCTTTACTGAGCACATCACCCCTTGTCCTTGGTGCCAGCGTCCCGAAGGCGGTGATGCACTTCCTGGTGAACCATGTGAAGGACTGTCTGCAGAGTGAACTGGTGGGACAGCTGTACAAAACTGTTCTGCTCAATGACCTGCTCACAGAGTCTGAGGACATGGCCCAGAGGCGCAGTGAGGCCGCGGACATGCTCCAGGTACGTGCCCTCTATAGCAGATTCTGTCAGAAACTGTATTCTCTTGCCACAATTGTAAGCAAGGACTGATATAACAAGTATTGTAAGATGAACACATTTCCATCTTGCCTATTATCTAGACTGTATTCTATCTTAATTAACCAGGCTGTTATTTCTTGTGTTTAGGCCTTGCAGAAAGCCAGCCAGGTGATCGCTGAGATCAGGGAAACGCATCTTTGGTGAGACTCACTAAACTGGCTTCACAACATTTGCCCACGGACAAGCTACATCAACAGACAATCCCGAGCTGCTAAATCACTCTTCACTGGTACTACTGTCCGAATCGGTGTATTATAATGTAGTTTTAATGTACAGTAAACATAGGCTGTCGATCCCTGTACCATTGTATTTTTATGAACAAAATAATACATAAATAAATAACCACAGACATGTCATTCATCGCTAAATGTGTTGCTGGATAATGTTATTTTAATGTAAATTTAAATAAAGTTGGCAACAAACATTGGTGTCTTTTGCATGGACAAGGTAAGGATTTACCCAATCCTTACCCAAGGAAACGATTTACCACAACATCTTTGACAGCTTCTCTCACATACTTTATTATTGGATGAACATGATTATAGTGAGTGAATGGCTTCCTTTTGACCATACATACAGAGTTTTGTACTAGAGGAACATTTGTAAGATGAGTTCAAGAAGTGCTTTTGTGTCCTTCTCCGGCATGTCAGTTTTTCACCTCAAACGGCCGCCCATCTTGCCCTTCCCACGACCTTTGGCACTGAAACAAAAGCAAGGCATGCGTAATAAAAAGGAAAAACATCTTTAAATTAATTTAAGAAGTCTGTTCATTTACCTCTGATGATCACTGACTCGTGCCAGTAACAGGTTGATCTGCAAAAACATACAAATAATAATTTCATAACAGTAAAGCCAATCTGTTGTGCAAACTTCTTACATCATATTTCTGTCTCTTGAGTTTCTCGGTCAGATCAAACTTCTCTGACTCGAGTCCCATCAGCCAATTCCACATGTCATTGGCCTTTTCCCTAAAGCAAACCAACAACAACAAAATTAAACCTGCACTTACTAGCTCTATATTGAAATACTTAAAGCTGTATTACTTCAGTTTATCCTCGTTCAGATGATCGACGTTGAGGGGCTTCCTGCGCTCAGCCAGGATTTTCTTCTTCTTCTCTCGTTCGGTCTGTTTCTTGCCACCTTTTTTGTTGTCCGCCTGTCATAAAGAACAATACGGCGTCACGTCTTTACGCAAAAACACTGTTACTTTGTATAAACGCTACTTTCGCCTCGTTACCTTGGGCCCCATGTTGGTCAGGACCTTCTTCTTCTTGAGATCATCGTCCTGTTTTTTGCGTTGCTCCTCTTGCTCTTTGCGCTCCTTCTCCTCCTGCAAATGTCAATCCATCCACGTAGGTAGGTAGGTAGGTAGGTAGTAAATAATTACTCAAGTAAAAAGGTGATGGTCCTATGTGAAAACTTTGAAACCATTTTAGCATTAAAGTCTGATGTATGTATTCGTAGTAATGTAAACCAACACACAAAACAGAAAAATTAAGAAAATTCTGTCATTTTCAAAGAATATAACATAAAAATTTGAGAAAAGGGCGAGAAACACAATGTTGAAAAGCTAAGAGAAGAGAAGACTTTATTGATCTCACAATGGAGAAACTTTGCAGCGGCACTTAAGGACACACAGGGGGTGCAAATAGTTAGGAAATGTGCCATCAAAGAAGATAAATTTGCAAATGGATGATAATCGAATAAACATCTCTTGTGTACAATCTCTTGATAAGTTACTGAGAGAAAAAAACTAGAAAAAAGTGCTTGGGAAGTCAGTTCCACAAAAAATAGCTTTTTTGGGGTGTTGGGGGACAGAAATTCAAGAGAAAAACAAAAAAACAAGGCTCTCCTCCCACAACATTAATTCTCTATTTCCATTTTCTAAAAAGCCTTTTATTTTGCTAGTTTTCTTGCACGCGTATCGGCTGCAAACAAGCCTTGATAAGTTAAATTTGCTCAAAGTTGACCCCAATATTGTAATTTTGACTTGCCAAGTCAAGATATCTGCCAACGGAACAAGTATTTTTGAACTTAAAATAAGAAAAAGCGTATAATTCCAAGAACATTTAGATTTTCTTTATAAATGTAAGTGCAAAATACTTGTTCCATTGGAAGATAATTTCACTTACCAACAACTCAAATCTACTTCTAGAAAATGTTGCTTATTTTTAGATGACTTTTTGCAGCGATAAAGCTTCTGGCATGAGTAAACTTAGTATTTTACACATGTATGATGAGTGTTGGTCAAATATAATCCTACACAAGTACAGGTAGTGTATAATTTCTTGAAAAGGTTAACTGTTGGATTACCACTGAGTTGTGCTCGTGTACCTACCGCGAGTCTGGTCTGCCTCTCCTTGTCTTTCTCAGTTCGGATCCTCTGCTGCTCTGCTCTCTCTGTGCGCCGCTTCTCCTGTAAACACACAATAATATTGTCCAGAAAACAAATGTGTGTGTTTTTTTAACGAGTGCAGAAGAAATTACAATTCTGTTGACGAGCGCAATGAGTTCCTCCTCCTCTTTTTTCCTCTGTTCGAAGTGAGCCTCGATCAGAGACTGCAGCTCGGACAGGTCCTTCTCCTGGCGCTTTCTGTGGATGTCCTGAAACAAAAATGAGCAGGAAATGGAGTGTGCGCGATGCTTGTTAACAAATGGTTGGGGATGTGATGATGCAAAAGGAAAGCTTACGTCAAAATCCACAATGTCTCCGTCTGGGATCTTGGGCACTGAGATGTTTGTCATGAACCTGCAAACGGACCATTGTTACGCAGCTTTCACAGGGCCCTCAAAGCCGTCACAAAATAAAACTTACCTGGGCTTGGATTTGGATTCATCTGGGGCAAAATGTTGATTTGTTATTTATTTAAAAACACATAATAGATGACTTTGTTTTGAACAATGTTTACTTACCTTCATCATCTCTGTAATGGACAAAAGGGAATGTAATATGAATGTTTATACAGTCAGTTTGATAATCGTACCAGTCACTTACTGAACCTCCTCCTCCACGATATCGATGTCTTCTGTGTCCGACATGTTGACTCTGGAATGGTTTTATATTAGTCTAATTATAGTGACACTGGGATTATAGTGTACAATTACATCAGTCATTTATTCACACAATGTGTAACCGTGACCTTTACTCGCCTCTTACTGAAAATATCATTTAGATCAGTGGTTCTCAACTGTGGGTCCTACTCTCCGGACCATTTTTGGTGTGTTGTGGGCATCGAGCACTAACCCACTAACCAAACACTGGTCTGTTTCTGTTTTGGCTTTTACTTTTACTATAGCCACCGGTCAGTGTATGCATAAAATGCCTTCCAATTCAAGGATTGGTTAGTTTTATTATATTCAATGGAGGTATCTACATAAAAATAACTAAATGTTTTAGTCATTTTCAAATGTCATGCAATGATCACTGTATTTTAATATTGTATAGGGTCAAACTCTAAAATGATTTTTTGGTGGGTCATAGTTAAGTGTGGGTTCAAAGCTATGCCAGGTAAGAACCACTGATTTAGACAAATACATATTCATTCATTAATAATACATAGATTGTATATTATGAGTTAATGCAAAATGCACATATGCTCAATATTTGTACTACAATATTCAAATCAACATCTCTCAGAATGCCATTTATTTAGAGGTTGAACAATTCAGCAAATCTATAAATACAAGTTACAATCAGTAACTCATTACAAAAGTAACTAGTTACAGAAATATATTACTTTTTTCAGTAACTGGGGAAAAGAAATATATTACTTAAACAAAATTCAGTAATATATTAGTTATTACAACTCAAGTTACTTCAAGCTACAAGTGCAACTCCCCCCAAATAAGATGCAGCACCAAATCAAGTTGGCCACTGGTGCACAAGTGAATTGTGAAGCTAATTTCGTCAAAACAAAACATGAGAGAATGGAGACGACTGAGGAAAAGGAAATCTTCGATTACACTCTGTGACATTATTCTCCCTTTTTTCAGTTTATATTTTGCTAAAAGTAATTCAAAAGTAACTCAAAGTAGTGTAACTGAGTTACATTTTTGAGACAGTAATATGTAATACAAACGTGTCACATTTTTAAAGCTGTAACTAGTAATATAGAATATATTACAATTGTGAGTATATAGAAGTGAGAATATAGAATAGCAAAACATGAAAATATTGCAGACATTTTCTCAGTCGAGTAGTTTGTTAAATGAAATGGGTCTTACCTGTGCCTCAGAGGGAGCTCAGAGTAATGTCCACTCCTTCAAGTTGCCTTTAAGATTGATAATGAAGGATCTTAACAGATCCCAGTCCAGCCCTCAGGGTCATGTGGTCCACCAGACGTCTATTGTTAGAGCAACTCACACTGCAGTGTGTCCTTTGAAGTGACATCAGTCTGTTCATGCTTTCACCCACTCCTCAGGTGTGTCAGCAGCTCATATTTTACATGTTGTTAAAAATGCCCACATACAGAGGAGGACTCTGGTGAACCAGAGGCAGGTGGAAGACTCCCACTGGATCAGTGGCTGGTCTCTCCGTTCTTTCATTAGATATGGCCTCAGATCGAAGTCAATGGACAGAGTGGCTGGTTTTGTCAACAACAACAAAAAGAAACTAAGAGACTCTGGACCAATGACTGATTATTTTGAGTTCTGACAGAAAGTTTTGAAGACAGTCCTTCATTTTGAAGGATTGAAAATCATGTCATCGTTATCTTTTGAGAGATTTACACGTTTTAACACAATGTAGTTTCCTAATTCATGTTCCATGATTCTGCTCACAAATTATATTTTATCCTGTAATTATAGTTTATCCTGTAATATTATCTCACATACATAATACTAGGTATATAATGAGAGATTAATTAATGAAGGATAAAAATAGCTCACAACAGATTTTTTTACAACCCTGTCCATCAAAATGACTGAGAAAAATGACCCCTAGTGAAACCACTGCTGGGGACTGACCTCTGTTTTAAAGAAAACGCTTGAGAACAATAGAAATGTCTGACTTGAAAACACAAGGTGAATTAGAGAAAGTTTTCAAAGTTTTTATTATTGCTGAGGCAAAAATATAAAATTTGAGCAAAACTCAAAATACATTTTGAAGATAAAAGTTATTACAGGCATTTTAATTACTTAAATATATTGCGAATTCAAGTAATTGGTTTATGACAACACTGACTACGGTAGCTGGAATTATAATAGTACATGCAATTTACTGCAGCTTGTACCTAATCAAACAATGCACAAAAGTAAAAGCAGAGTGCTCAAAAGCTGTGATGTCTACTATTCATGAATGCAAAAGCCTTGCAGCATATCTCAGACACACAAATGTAAATTATATATTAAAAAAGCCATTAATTTCAATAAATGCACAGAGGAGAAACAATGTCAAATCTTGGTCTATGTGGATTGGTGTGGACTTTTGGAGAAAATGAAAGGTGATCTCAGAAGATGCTTGGTCGCAGGATTCAGTCTATTTGATTATCTCTGTTGGAGGAGGTCCTTCAGACAGAAAAAGAAGAAAGCAAAAATACAGTGACAAACCCTTGAAGTCTATTGATGTCCTGCTCTCACATTTCAGTCTTTAACAATCATACATGTAAGCACTGCACAACA
Source organism: Lesueurigobius sanzi (assembly GCA_900303255.1). Lineage (NCBI taxonomy): Eukaryota > Metazoa > Chordata > Actinopteri > Gobiiformes > Gobiidae > Lesueurigobius > Lesueurigobius sanzi. The sequence continues at coordinate 2,184 of OMNZ01027355.1, read as the reverse complement.
GTGTAGTGGTTTAGGCTGAAGGCTGCCACACGTGTGTTGGCCAATTACATGCTTCAGTCGTGAGCTCTTTCACACTGAACTTTGGATAGTGATTGAAAGCAAGTTTCCATTTGCTCTCTGCTTCGTGGGTCTATTTTAATAAAACAACTCCTTCTAATGGTTGAGTGTAATGACCCATAGAGAGGAACAATGCAGGACATAGGTCTGATTGAATAAGCTCAGCTACTGAGCTATGTTTGATGCTAAATTGTTAGTAATCCTCTTGAGCGCTCAGTTGTAATGTGAAAATCATGCAGCTGCAGTGAAGAAAGCCTCACAGCTCACGACATTGAATGACTTGGAAGTTTGTCGAGGGTTTTGTATATTGGGAAACAAGGTCAGGGCCTTTCAAATATAGACGTCGGTGGGACACAACTCAAAAATCCCAAGCAGCAGTTTCGATTTACAATGAACCACTCGTCTGGTAGCGGACAGTGAGCGATGAGGGACAGTGCCCAACAGCATTGTCTGAAGGGCAGGGGCTGTTTTCCTAAACACTTTTCCCTCAGGGATAATTACTTTATGCAGCTTGTGCACACAAACAGTTTACAGTGTCAAAGGCGGTCAAACAAGTTTAATGTTATTCATGTAATTATCCTATTTTCATAAATCCAACAACCTACCTTTTTTCTCACCATTTCTTACCGATAAATCCCATCTGTAAAGCAAAACACAGAAAAGAGTCATTAAAACAGTCTATCTAATAATGCCCAATAAACTCAATTATGTTTGTCTTTCTGTTTAGCTCATCCTTATGGGACAAATGTTCATGTCCGGTGAATACACTACTACTCAGTGTTGGGAGTACCTCATTACAAAAGTAACTAGTTACAGAAATATTACTTTTTTCAGTAACTGGGGAATATAATATATTACTTAAACAAAATGGAGTAATATTATTAATATTAGTTATTACAATTGAAGTAACTTGAAGTTGCAAGAGCAACTGCCCCCAAATAAGATGCAGCACCAAATCAAGTTGGATACTGGCGTAGAAGTGAATTGTGCAGCTAATTTCATCAAAACAAGAGAGAATGGAGACAAATGAGGAAAAGGAAATCTTTGGTTACACTTTAGCTCGGTGGCATTATTCTCCCTTTTTTAATAATAATAATAATAACTTTATTTGTATGGCACATTTCATGTCAAGAACAACTCAATGTGCCTCACAACAATAAAAGCACTCAGCATAAGAAAACACAATACAATAAAACACAATACAATAAAATACAATAAAACATGCAAAAAAAGTAGTTCAAAAAACAGAGAATAAAATGGCTATTTGTAGAATAAAAAATTAAAAATCAGATAAAATACTTTCAACTACCGTATGCAACAGCAAACAACTGTGTTTTCAGACTGGACTTGAACATATTCAGGGTTGAAGCCTGTCTCAGTTCCTCTTAACCTTGCCTGCAAGCTGAATTCTCGCGGTATTTGTGATTTCACAAACACACGTGAATCCATCTTTGCCCGAGCCGCTAAAATGTTTGAGCCAGGACCACCAGTGGGACGGAGCGGCGAAAGCAGCAGGTGCCGAGCAAAACAAACATTTGTTTCGAAAATAAGGTAGTGTGAGTTAAGGTGCCTTCAACCCGCAAACTCGTGCTACAAAAAAACGCAAAAACCACTCGACGACATTATGATATAAAGCTCAGAGCCGCTATCTAACAAACAACTACGAGCGAAACTCCGAACGGATTCGTTTGGAGCGGTCCCAGATTGATATTGTGGAGAACTCAACTACGAGTGCTACACAATGTCTATCTGGCTCTTGCCAGGTTAAGTTCCTCTGGGAGACTATTCCAAATGTTTGCTGCATAAACCCTAAATGCAGCCTCACCATGTTTAGTCCTGACTCTAGGAACCACTAGGAGGCCCCTTCCTGAGGTCCTCAGGGCTCGGGGTGGTTCATATGGCTCCAGCATGTGGGCTATATATTTTGGTGCTAGACCATGGAGAGACTTGTAAACAACCAGGGCTGCTTTGAAGTCAATTCTCTGGGCGACAGGAAGCCAGTGCAGAGACCTGAGCACTGGACTAATGTGGTCATATTTCCTGGTTCTAGTAAGGACTCGAGCAGCAGCGTTCTGTATAAGAATAATATGGCAGGTTTGTGAATCACATCACTACCAAAGAATTACC
>OMNZ01027351.1:5921-17460 GCA_900303255.1 Lesueurigobius sanzi | reverse complement strand
CTCTTAGTGCTAAAGGTAAAGTACTTAACGAGGGTCCATTGTCTCCCTGAGCTCCTCTCTAAGTCGTTGATACTGCTTATGGCCCTGCTGCTCCCAGGAGTACAGGCTCATTTACATGACAACGAGTAGGTTTCGCTCTGAGGTTGTTATGGCCATTTGGTTTTGGTCTCAGTAAGCTATCATAAATAGGATCCAGCTGGTAACGCAGGCCTCCATTGCGATTTATGGCTGGATTTTCTTTTTTAACAAAAATGGCTTCTTTGACTCCTCTCTCCAAGTATTTACTTTCTTTCGATAAGACCCTGACCTCACTGTCCTCAAATGAATGTTTGTTGGCTTTCAGATGCAGAAGAAGACTGAAGAATTTCTGCCTACGATAGCACACAGTAGTTCTTTCACAAACGTCATACTCAAGGCTAAACACATTTCATAGAATAGAAGACAAAATCAGGTACATCGCGTTAACTTTTGCGTTTAATTAGCTCCCCAACTGTGCAACTGACCATTGTTTATTTTAATATAACACGACGTACACATTGTCCGTTGCATACTTTCCTATTATCTCGGCTTTGTTTGCGATGAAGTCTGTATCAAACGCTAAAAACATATTTCATGTCTCGTCTGTGCAAATTAGTGGCGCGTGCACATCAAAACCCGCGCATCAACAACCCACGGGAAAACAAGAAAGGCTCGGACAAAAGACGAGAAACTGAGAAACAATCAAAGCCAAAGTGGAGCCTACGAGTTGCGTTTCGAGGCTTATGATTAAAAAGCGACCCGCCCACTCGCCGCATTCAGACTCCAGTCGCTAATGTTTCAATTAGAGCCACGGCCGAGACACAAGGCAGTGATTAAGGCCGTGTTGAGAGGGATTTAAATAACAACGGCAAAGACCCGGTCACCCCGGCAACGCAAGGCTACGATTACAGAGGCCGTGGAGAGAGGAGGGGAGGGTTTGAGGAAATGTGCAGAGTCCTGTAGGATTTTAAGGAGATGGTGCGGTGAGGGGGTTGATTGGATAAAAGTTTATTTACAAATGTAGTCCAGGGCAGTGGGAGGATGAGAAGTATCCAATATGCAGAAATCACAAATCTGAACATCTTTACAGAGAGGGTAGGAGTCAGGATAACCACTCTGCCACAGAAGCAGTGTTGTGGCATTAACATTGGAGGGATTCTCAAATTAAAGGTGCTATACCTTGCTTCAAGGTTGCCAGGTCTTCCCAGTAAAACCTGCTCAAAAATGTATTTAAAAAAAAACCTTCCTAAATCTGCAGACATATACTGTACATACCTGGAATTTGTCCTGTGTTTTAAGAACACTGCACCCCTTCCTTCCTCTCTCACTGAAAAAGCAACTCTTGAGAGACTTGGATTTGCAATTTTGTCGTTCAAATTTGTGACTTTACACATCAAGTTAATCCTGTTCGTCCCCAGTTGGACATGTGGCCCAATGCCCATCTGATCAGCCAAGACTAGAGCCTGACTGAACAGGTTCTAGGTCTACTTTAGGACTGCATGTTATGCTTCAAGTTCATCCTCAGTAGAACATATAGTCTTACCCACGAGAGCCTGTATTCACAGGTGGGCGAAGGGGAATGATTGTTTTTGTGGGTGAGTGCTTGTGGGGGTCTGTGGTTGGGTGTGTGAAGGGGAATGATTATTTTTGTATTTGGGTGAATACTTGTGGGAGGCGGTGAATGAAGGGGAATATTCCTTTGTGTATATGTTTGAATAGTCATGGGGGTTACATTCTTGTATGAAAAGTGATTTATAAGTAACAAATGTATTGATTGATCGGTTTATTGAGAAAACTAAGAAATAAGCCAAATGTAGCCTATTTTGCATAGAAAACTGCACAGTAAAAAAACCCTCAGGACAGGTTTTGTTCAATCGAATTCAACCTAATGGTTGATAATACTTCTCTATCGGCCTAGTGGCTCAGGGTGACTCCAGAAAGAACTCTGTAACTTGGAATCCTATGGGAACTTTACATGTGTCAAAAATGGCTTAAAAGCCTGGCTCCAAAGCTTTCTAAAGCTGCTTGTCCTTCTGTGGCAACACTGAGGGGGGTGTAATATTTTAACCACGCTGGTTTTTGTATAGATATACATTTTTAAAGTTTTTTGATCCAGCTTTGATTGAGGGGCTCTGGAGAACTGTAGAAGCTTGTTGCTGCTCTTCCTCCCCGCGAGGCCGGAGCTTCCCAACTTTTTACCCTTTTGAGGAGCATGCTCCATCTTGATTACACCCAAGAATGAGGCGGAGTGGCCTCTGTCCATCTCCTGTTTAATATATATATGATTGAACCCTGATCTTGCTTCTGCTTCCTCTTTTTATAGATACAGTTGGCCACTGGGGGGCGTGGTCTAAACTATGGATTAATTTAGTTTAATCCTCAAAATCACAATTTCTTTTCTCATTAAAATTGTGCTCTTAGGAAAGTGTCACAGTGTTACTAACTGTCCATACGCTGAAATACAAAACTGGAAGCTAGACGAGTGATGGTTCCTTTATGGTTTGCATTCTTTACCCTTTGACTACTTTGTTTCTCTCTATGTATTTTTTTAAATATATATCTGAAATTTTGTATTTGCTAAACTAGTAGTTCTTGTCCATATAAATAAATGGGTTGTGTTTTTTTTCACAGGAGCTTCAAATGTGGCCGTCTACAGAAATCGACAATCTATTATGTCAAATCATTCTCAAATCTCACACCTTTGAATGTCTAAACAACATTTGCCTCCCTGTTTTCATTCATTTCCCGTTCCATTTGTGCTTAAGACATACCCTGAATAAAATTGAAAGCAGTTATTTCAAGAAAGATTCCAAGGACTTCAGCATCCATTCTCTGTAAACGTTTCCTGATTTCTCCTCCGCCTCTAACCCTCATCTCTTCTTCCTGTGTTATTTCAGCAGGACCTGCGGGAAGTCTGGCTGAACTACCCCTCACACCCCCTGCAGGTCAGTGGGTGTATGTTCTTTTATTCATCCGTGCTTGTGCTATAGGTGCGTCTCGTTAAAACCCTCTCCAGCTCAAAGAACCCACAGCGCTCCTCTTGTTTTGAAGTTTTCGACAGAGGAGGCAGAGAATCAACTTTATTCTCTTATAGACTCTCAAACTCACAGGCTTTTGGAGGGCTTTTGTCTGATGTTTTTCATTGCTTATATCTCTGTGATGTTCAGGAGCAGAATGTATAAAAACAGCTGTGAGCAGTGGTGGAAGGATTACATAATGTTCTTAACAAATACAGGAAGTGTCAGATTAAAAATGGGGAAGTCCTCTTGCTCTTAACATATAAACCACTGGGAAACAAATAAATGACCTAATCTTTACAATAAAGAGTGTGATTATTGCACTGATTCAATGTATCTCCATAGAACTACATGGGAAACTTTCCAAAATTCATTTTTCTCATTTTTCTCACACTTCTCCAGTTTAGTAGCTCCTACAGACTACAAACCTTCCAGTCCTATATTTAACAATATATTTAAGGTTAGTTCAGAGGGATTTTTCAATGTTTAATTCCTAGTCTGATTTATTGAGTGTTTGAACACCAAAACACAAATTACAATTTTACAAATTAATAGCTACCTTTTGTGTAGGTTCTCAGTTGTACAGGAGTTGTCCATCGTAGGCAAAAAGTCTTCATCTGTACTCTGTAGTTGAAGTGTAGGACGTTTCGATCTTAGTCCAAAGATCATCATCAGCTTAATAAAGACTTGAGCACGCTGTGGGTCTCTTAAGAGCAAACCAGAAGGAGGAGTAACCTCTAAGTCCCTCCTCTCTTGATGCTAAAAGTAGGAGAACATCTTAAGGTGCCCACACACTAGAGGATTTTTAATCTTTTGAGACTAAAGATCTGTGCAAAGACTCATGCCATGAGAGAAAGTTTTTATTGAGCCACGCCTCCTAAGACTAAAAATCTGGCTAAAAATCCTCTAGTGTGTGTCCAGCTTTAGCCTATTCATACTTAATACGGCTCGTTACCTCTGTATTGTCTCACCCTAGGCTAACTTCTAAGTCTGTTGACACTCCCCTATGGCCCTGCTGCTCCCAGTAGTCCACCTTATTCAAAAACTAAACTATATCCTTTATGAACAAATCTTTGTAACGAATACATCAACAAATTAAAGCCACACATTTAAACCTGACTCTACCCTATATTTAGAGTTTGTCGCCAAAAGTAGAGGCAATTTTTATGCTAAAAAGGCCTTTTCCTGAAAGTATAAAATTACAGAAAAGGTGCAATACATTTTTTTCTCATAGTTATTTCCACAGAGTAGAAGTAGTACACAGCCACACAGGAAAGATGACAGCAATAAATAATATAACAACCCTGCGCTGATCATTGAAGGTCTCTCACTGTTGTACTTAAATAAACCTACTTTGTAAATCTACTTTGTTTCTGAAAACTAAGAAAAAAAGCCTCGTTCACAAAGTTAACCTTGTCGGAAAAGCAACGGAACAAGACAAAGCGCTTTGTAGTGTACACACAAAGAGTATAGTTTCTTTAATATAGCGCTTTTATGAAGTTGTCAAGCGTCTAATGCATGGGCAGGCAATTTACTTTGGTGGAGGGGCCATTTCATTCATTGCCAAAATATCAAAAGCCAAATCTCTCAAAGCCCAAAGAAAAGCATTACTTTTAACAAATGCCAGTGATGCTGTTCAGGTCTGCAGTCGTCGTTGGATCTCGAGCAGCCAGAAATTTAGACCACAGTCCCCATCAGCCGACCGTTGTGGGACACTAGCATTAGGGCTGGTGAGGATACGGATGGCTAAGGACAGGCTAGTGATTGGGTAAAATCAGATCCAATCGTTTCAAACTTTAAAAGGAGTTGACCCTCCCACCTCAAAATGGAGATCAGTTGCGTAGGGCCAGACCCTCTGTACAAAATGAGTACGAGGGTATGGTAGGACCAGGCTAGCAAATGTGTAGAGTTTCAGGATTTAACAATGATGCATTAAAACCAGGAGGTACAGAAGGAAGCGCAGAACCGTAGAAGTAGTCAACATGAAACGACCAAGGCAAACAGGATTGACTCAAAACTGCGGGAGTCCAGGTCCGTTTTTGACTGGGATCAACGTTATAACATGGTTTAAAGCTCAAAAAGTATATTGTATATTTGTTATTTTGCAAGGAGACTCTGATTTGTATAAGATCCTTCTCAAAATCATCTTGGGGATCCAGAGCTTCTATGATGGAGGTTTAGATTTGGCCCCAGCTCCTGATGTTGCCTACCCTTGATCTAAAGCGTCTCATCTACCGCCCGTTATGTGGCTTTATTATGTTTACGTAGTGTCACTATGGATACTGACCTCCAAGTGATGCATAGATCACGATGCACATTTTCCCCGTCGAAACATCAAAGTCGCACCAGTAGTTTATGTGAAATCAACAATTTCCGCGTGACTGCCATTTACAAAAGTCCCCAGTGACAAATAATTTCTTCAAAACATGCCGTTCTCCCTCCTCTGCTTTGGCCCCTCTCGCCGTAACTTTTTTTTTTTTTCTCTCTCGCTTGTGCTTGACGCGCCCCGGCAACATCGAACATGTCAACAGCGTTTGTCTGAAATTAGGATTTGGGAGACGAGATCAAAGATGCCATAACAGGATTACAGTGCAAGCAGGGGCCCCGGGGAGCGTCAGGCTGCTGCTTCTGAAGTGCTCCTCACTCAAAAAAAAAATATATATAAAAAAATAGAGCTCTTTGTGCCGCCTTGCTTCATGTCTGTGCTCTCATGTGCGCCCAAAAATATCTCCAGTTGTATTTATGTGCGTCTCTTTATAGATATAGGGGCATTGTTCCTGGTCTCAGCTGGTTTCCACCCCGCGTCTTTCTCGATCCCTCGGAGAAAGCGTTTGGCAAAAGCTTGTTTCTTTCTTCGGTTTACGACTTGAAAGGGAACTTCAAAAAGGCGAGCGGGAAAAGCGTGGAGAAATTCTAGTTCCCCCAGTAGTGGTCCTCTTCACGCAAAATGCAAATATTTGTAAAACATGGCTGGGTTAAATATGGAGTGGGTTTAAAGTTTTCAGGCGCAATTTGTTGATATAAACTCTCTAATATGCAGTCCCTATACTCCTTTTTGATTTTGACCACTGCAGACCAAGTATGTTCCACACAACTGCACCAAACCAGGGCTACAGGTTATCAAGTCCAAACCATGATTAAACCAAGTATTCCTTCGGGCTGAACCTAGTCTAAAGCAACACTGATGGTACTGGTCTTTGCAGACTGGGAACAGCCCACATGATGGGACTAAACCACACTAAACGAGGAATAAACCATTTGTCCTAATTCAACAGTAACTAGAACTGCAATCGCTCACTGCAAATTTGAGGATGGGTTAATCCTTCCAGGTCTAAGGGCATTTTTTGTTCTATTTTCGCCTGGTATTTTTTTGTTTTATTGCTTCTGAAACACCACATCATGATGCACCATCAAGTGCTTGGACTGTTTATTTTCATGGCAAATTCAACTAGTATCATCTGAATGCTGTGTTTGAGTCATATCAATGAAATAATCATGACAGAAGCAGAAAAACAACAAAACAAATTAGGCGAAATTGAATTTCTCACCTCACTCTTTTCCCTAAAACATCAATGAATAAAGCTGTGGGCATTAGAACAATGTTTTGTGGGTTAGACCTGGACCACGAGATGGAAAATAAAGGCTGTAATAACTGTAGAAATGTTTATTTTTGACAAAAATCACACATGAAATGTAGGCGCTGATTGCACATTTTTGATTATTATTCACACTAATCAAGATGCATGTGACAAAAATCCCAAACAAAACAAAAACACTGAAGAAATGCAAAAGTGGATGCCGCTCCAACAGGTGACGGAGAGCAAGAAAACAAGACAAAAGCAAGAATTAAGCGGACCCGCCACGAGCAGGACCTCCCTCTCATTAGCCTTAAATGCTCGACCAGCCAGTAAAGCACCCTCACGATCAGATAAGTGGGTATTCCACCTGGTGTACAGTAGTTAATATCTTCTTCAGCTCAGCTTTTATATCAACCAACAGACCAACACTCACATGTGATATTTCGCCTGCAGCTCTAATCATGTAACATACGTTCTGCTGGTGCACATCAATGACTAAATCTCCCCTTGAATAATTCATGAACACCTTCTGGACTTTAGCCTCCACTTCATTTATTCATATATTTATTTATTTCCGTTTGGAGATGTGTCCGCCCGCCTCCAGTCTCCTCCGTGTCGGACGCAGATGCAGGTGAAGCTTCGTTAATGACTAGTGATCGCTCGTCAGCTGCGTGGCTAATTTCGCGTGTTCGTCCCTGACATAACGTGCATACATTAGCCGCAGCCGTTTCCGTGCCGACAACCACAATTTCACATGTTTCCGTTTCACTTTACTCGCGCCCATGCTCCGTCGACTTGTCTTTCTCAAGTGTTTGACCAAAGTGCCATTCAAGACGAGGCTGGTTAAATAGTTTGGGAAAGTTTGCGCCTTCAAGCTGCAAGTTTTCATATTGAAAAGTGAGTTTTTAAGTACAACAATGGGACATATGCATTATTTTGGATTATAAACATGCTTTTGGGAACGTCGGCAATCATTTTGATCACAATGTTTGGAACTTAACATGCTGAAAACTTTGCAATGATATTTTTTTGGTATTAATGTGTATTAATTACTTGCTAAAGGGTCAATGGTGCCAGAATAAATCACTTTGCAAATATATAAATCCACATTTGTTTCAATGTTTTCCACATTGATTTACGTGAAATAAGACGTTAGTTGATGCTTTTGTCAAAATTTAAGTGTAAAAGCTTACTCCATTTTTTCTTAATTTAAGTGCAAAAGATACTCTGAATTCAAGCAAATTTAACTTATCAAGACATCACTTTTTGCAGTGTCTTAAAGCCTTTTTTTTTTTTTTTCTTTCTGTGATGACGTTTACTCTTGCAACAACATCTCCACTTTAGTAGCTCCTGCAGACTCCAAACTTTCCAGTCTTGGATTTAACAATATTCAAAAGATTTGTTTAATATTTCCTTATCCTGATTTATATAGAGTTTTTAATCCCAAAAAACAAGCCAAAATTTGATGCTTTGTAATGACATTCTGGCACAATTATTCAAGAATTTCAAACACTGTAACTTAACTCTAGCAAATCCAGCGACTAACTTCTTGCCAGCCTGACTACAAGCTTCAAAATGATGTCGTAATTTCTTGCCGAGTCGTTTTTTTTTCTACGTGACTAAAGAGAAAACCTTCACGACATGCCATCTCAGGGGTCAGACATATTCCCAAATTACTGCCATGTTTCCCTATCCATTAGTCCATCCAGTTTATCCATCCTTTCAGCCGCATTATCAAAGTATTTTAATTGGAGAGCGGCCGGTATGTCCGTAGAAAACCTTCATTCCTGGCGATTTTTTTCATATTTCTCCCTCTCTCTTCCCTTTGGTTAATTAAAAGGGAAGGCGTCTTAAATGTCGCGCATCACAACTAACAACATCTGACGGGTTTCGGTGCGATCCGGCCGGGGCTGTTGCTTCCGGGCGGAAAATGGCCGGCAGCGAGGCTTCAAACGCAAGAGAGAGGAGTGAGGAGAGGGGAAGGGAAGAGAAAAAAGAATTATGGAGGGGGGAAGGAGAAAAAGAGAGAGAAATATACTTTTGAAATTGGCTTCAAAGAGGCAGCTACAGTTTCAGAATCAGAGCAGAAGTCTTCTAAGGCCTGAATGAGCACATGTACCTCCCCGAAATGTATGAAGGTAAAGTACAAGGCTGGAGCAAAGGGGGGAAAATGTGACAAGATTTGGCGAAATCCCCATTGGAAATATTGAATAAAATGATGTATTTGCATGGGAAATTTGACAGTAGCTACCAAAGGAAACACTTTTCATGTAGGGTTTTTTTTTTAATTTCCAAACTATTTACATTGTAGATTCTCGCTGAAGGCATTGATTCGTGAATGAACATATGGAATTGTGTTGATGAAATAGATTCTTCGAAATGGCCACTTCCGACTCTTTTTTTGTACCTTTTTTTTTTTTACAAATGAATATGACTCATTTTATAACCAAAATATGTTTCTTTTATTTTAACATCAGCATGTGTGTTCTTATAACAACTGTATCCGGCCATTAGGGGCGCTCTAGTGGAAAAAAATCATGTGTTTACCCTCTGGGGCGAAATGCCTGGATTTTAGTTAGCATACCCAAACCAGAGCGCAGCACTGGCCCAAAATTGCAGTGAGCTGTTTATGTGGTTCAACCATAGACCGTTAATAGAGATGAACGTAGCCCGCGTGACTTTCCCCTTTGCGTTCAGCGCGGGCTAATGAAACCAATTCATGCTAGCATTTGAACCGCCGCCATGTTGTTTTTTTGGAAACAAACCCATATTAAGGTATGTGTGAGCTACCTTCTCTTTTAATGTTGGAAATGTTAAAAGACTAAGACCAGGACGGTGTAGCGCGTGGTAAGACAAGCACTTGAGGGACATATTAACAACACTATTTCCAATAATGGGGGGCCAAAAGGGTTATATTCAAGTCAATGGGCCCTTCAGAAACAACCCTATATGCTAGCACGGCTTCAACCAGAGCTAGCCAATTATATCTCCATCAATAATATACAATCTATGGCAGGGGTCGGGAACCTTTTTAGCTAAAAGAGCCAAAACAGTCCCACAATTTGACATTTATTTCCATGAGAGCCATATAATTTTTTTTTTATCACTGTCCTCGATCTACGCCACATGAACCACACAGAGAAAGTGACTGACGCTGTGGAGTACGATCGCTTTTACAAAGCACTTGGAGACGTGCGTGGCGCACATTGGACCTGACAGACACTTGTGTTTTGGATAAACAGCTGATAACAGCTCCGCTTTAGAGCGAAATGTGGCGAGGTCTGAGCGCGAATAACAAGCAGGTGTTTCATCAATGAGACGCCTGGTTATAGTTAACTTTAGCAAATTTAAGTGTTCAGTGGGGGATGAAACCCTTAACTGAGTTGTCCATCGTGGGCAGTTATTATCTGAGAGCCAGATGCAGTCATCAAAAGAGCCACAGGTTCCCGACCCCTGATCAATATATTGCACCACAATATAAAATAAATAACCATAAATTAATCTTATTTATGATTGTAAACACTATCATTAAAAGTTATTTGTGTGATAAGTGTTTGGTCCAAGTTCTTAAAATGGCAGTGCTGCCCTCTACCGTCCTGACTGTATTATTGACCATTACTGGCCTCTATTTACTGTGAAAGCACTGCAGCCTCATTAATATTCATGTGGTCATTAATTCATATGGATGACGTCATCAAAATTATCATAAAATACTGTGATATATATCGAAAAATTTATATATTGTCACATACTTAACTAAGATACTGGCAAATATATATTTGTGTCTATATTGAGCTTCAAAAACCACCTCAAAACAAAAATGTATCTAACTCACTTAAATAAAACACAGAAGAACAGAAAGTGTAACCAGAGGGACCAGACTTTGATACTAAACCAATATTTTCTCCTTTTAAAAGTGGTATTTACGTTTCCCGGGACGACGAGGCTCGGCCTGAGCAGCAGTGGGAGCACATAGAGACCAATTAGCTTCTTCTCGGGGCCTAATTAGTGCTGGGATATCTCTTTATTCAACAAACATGCAGCAGCATACATTTCAGTCCGACTTTCTAATGAGCAAAGAGCCGCACTCTAACTTAAAGCGCCAATGTTTTGCATAACCAGGTTTTTTCTAAATGACTTTTGGACATTTTTGGTGCGAGGCCTCTGCGATGTGGTCAGAAATATAATTGTGTTTTTTTGTTTGGTGACACGGCTTTGGTTTTAATCATGGTGTGAACTTTAAAATGGCCTCTTCCGAACATCGAAGACACACACCACGCTTCAAAAAAGTCTATATTACTTTAAATGAGTGTGTTTACATGTACTGGAGTTTTATCCATGTTCTGGTTATGGTCTTCAAATGATAAGCACTTCTTTACATTATGCCTGACCTACATCACTAATAACAATATGTATACATACTGCATATTAGGTACATGTATCTAATACATGTCCCTAATACAGAGGTGTGCAAACTAATGCCTGGGGTCCAAAAGCAGCCCATCCAGCTCTTCAATCCGGCCAACGAAACATGACCAAGCCCACTTTACACTGACTAAAATGGGTGAACAGCAACAATGTTGTCACTTACAAAGAAAACTAATGCGTAACTGCTTACATTTTGTTGTTTTTGGTTTGTTTAAGGTTTATTTGAACATTTTACCTGCCCTAAATCACAACTGGTCCGACCTCCTGGCAAGTTCAAAAGCCTGATGTGGCCCCTGCATCAAAAAGTTTGCCCATACTTTATCTACTTAACTGCTTGCAATGCTACTGATGGGTTATTAGTGATTTAGCTAAGGCATAATTTAAGGAAATACTCATCATTTAAAGTACATTGAATACTTGACCCCCCCCCCCCCCCCCCCCCTTTTTTTTTTTTTTTTTTAAAAAAATTTTTTTTTTTTTTTTCCCCTTTTTTTTTTT
>OMNZ01027349.1:35527-69112 GCA_900303255.1 Lesueurigobius sanzi | reverse complement strand
TGCATGAATATATACATATATATATATATATATACATATATATATATATATATATATATATATATATATATATATATATATATATATATTTATTTATTTTTTTTCAAAGGAGCTTACAATTGTGAAATTATATATTAAAAACTTTTAATGTAAAATCCCTAAGTTAGTTAATATTACTTAATATTACCCAACATTACAATCTAATTTTAAATTAAAAGCTAAATTCCAAACTTCATACATGTTTACATAGACATAGGCCTGTAATAGTCTGACCAGTTGGTGCCAATATCCAACTGTAATATGCAATAGGGCACATTATAATAATTATTACAAAAGATTGAATTAATACAAAAAGACTATCGGTATCGGATCGGTATCGGGAAACATGAAGTGTTAAAATATCGGATCGGATCGGAAGTGAAAAAAGTGGATCGGGACATCCCTACTACTAAGAGGATCCTACAGAGTTACCTTTAAGTACATCAAGATGTCCTTAAACTGCATCACTTTAGCTTCATGTGGCAAAAAGTTTATAAATACAATTCCCATGGACCTATTGCAGCCAAATGATTAATTCATTAATCGCAACGACAACAAAAAACAGATTCATTGATCACCAAAATAGTTAGGTTACTTTTCAGTATTTTTCACTTCGAGTACATTCTATGCAGCCCAACCCCACTCCTCCCAAAAAAACCAACGCTGTACATAGAAGCTAATAAAAATCGCTCACAAAGCGGCAAGGATCTGGACAGGAAATAAGAAGCAGTCTTTGAGGAGAAGCGGAGAGAAGGAGGGGGCTTTTCAAGTCCTCACGGAGGCTCGACATTGACAGGCGTCATCTGAACAACAGCAGTTGCGGTGAAGAAAAAAGGAACACGGCAATTAACCAAGAAAACATGTGGGAGTGTTTGAGTGCACAGTAGCCACAAGTCTGAGTGCGTGCAGCCCAGCCCGCTCCTGAGATCCACAGCCAACACAGGAGACAGCTCCGCGGCTCTGTGTCCCATTACAGACACTATTAGCTCAAAGATCACAGTGCTTAGAGCTCAGGGCAAGTCCCGCTCCACAAATAAAACATTGTTTACTCAGAAATTATTACGGCAAAGCAAAGTGAACTGTGAACGCTGCCCTGTGATTATCGGGTCCTCGAAAAGAAAAGTGGTGAAAGGAACCGAATGTCGTAGTTTGCAGGAAATGTTAGTAATGAGCCAAGGAAATATTTGTTTTTGGTTCTGATCCAAAAACACACTAGTTACAAACATGATTCTGTAGCGAGGTGCTGCCAAAGAACTCGAGTGGAGATTTGTGAATAATTTACAGTTGCATTTAATGAAGTATTTGTGGATAAGCCAGAAAAAAGACAAAGAGAGTCCAGATGTGGTGGCTTTACTTTTACAATTTAGTGCCGATGATGTATGTTCTGTACACTACTTGTTTTGCATTCAAAACAAAGGATTATCTGAATACTCTGTGCCAGTGAATGAGGTCTTTTCGTGATGCCAGTGCTAAATAAATTGTCCCATTAGCAGATTTCTTTTGACTGACTTACTCAAATCAAGGGCAAGAAATTGTCATTACTTTAGGGCAATACTCCTCCCCCACTTTGCTTCCAGTGTCGATTTATAGCAGGGGTGTCCAAACTGGATAGTTAAGTGGCATTGAGGGCCAAAAACAGTGGGCACTTACCAGAGATTTTAACCATTCATTCACTTTCAGTTAGGCTTGGATGCTTAAAGTAGCGCTGCCTCACACTAAAATGTAAGATATTGAGGTTATAATTGTCTAGAATGATAAAACTTACAGTAGTTGTGTGCCAACTCAGCAAGAACAAAATTGATTTTCACTGCTGGATGAATGAGAGTGTGAATGGGTCAGTGTGTTTCCTTGATGTAGAATGCTTTGAATGCCTGTAGGTGGAAAAGCTTGATATAAATTGAGACCATATGCCATGATTTACCATAGACCTATGGCTGTTCACAGAGGTCCGATCAGAGGTCAAGTGTTGCTTTTGTGCATGTTGGCCATTGGATGTATAATTTATGGACTATCTATGGCTTTACTTGGTTTGTGAAAAAGTCACATCTTTAGAAATGCGAAAAGTGGTGTCCTCCAATACTTATTTCATTCTATGATCGGAGAGGACAATGTAGGTGAAGTGTCTAGACTAGAGCAGGGATCTCCAACCTTTTTGACCCCGTGAGTTACTTTTGTATACCTAATGGCAGTGAGCTACTATTGCTTCAAAGAAACACGTGAAACTAGCCCTATATGACTGCTGAGATGAAAATTGAACACAATAAAAGAAAATGACCATAGTTTATGCTTTATGGTTGGCTATATTCACGCTAAATGTTGAAAGCCTCCCGAGCTACTGGCTGGAGATCCCTGGTCGAGAGTCTTGAGTAAAGTCTACACTCCTGTTGGTTAGCAAACACTTTTATTAGGATAATTATATGCCAGTTCAGACTTTTATCACATACATTTAGCATTTTTCCCTTTGCAACGAGGCTCCGAAACCAAAAGATTTCAGCTTTCACAATCCATTTCCCGACACCACCGCAACATCTGTATCGTAACACACAGAGGTTGCTGGCTGATGCGATGCACAGGAGCTGCAGGCTGTCTGTAAAACGGCCCGAAAGCCACAAGGAAAAACAAACAACAGTAAACTGCGCTCAGTGGGTAACAGGCTTTTTTTTTTTACCGAGATGACGAACTCCGCACCGCGAGACGTTAAACATCGCAGCCCCGCCGAGTCCTGTGATCCCAACACAAAAGATCTGAGGGGGGCATTGTTTGAGCTTATGGGGATTTTGTAGAGGACCAAAAGGACACAAAAGAAGTGAAGTAGTAGCGGCTTGGTCCGGGGTTTATGGTCTGAAGTGCACAGGGCGGCCTAAGGAGGGTTAACAATCTGTCATATAGTTCCTAAAGGGGGGGAGACGAGACCCTTGTTGGACTGGAGGACATTAAGCTTAGTTATGAACTGAAAAGAAGGGGCCTAAGCGCGGAGCCACAACACTATTAAAGCAGCATTCCTTCCTCTTAGATAATGGGCCCCTAAAAGTTTTAATGGGAGGATAAAAATGTCAGTGCATGGAAAGGAGAATGGGAAAAGAGCGGAGGAGGGAAGAGTATAGGGCAGGTTTGTACTGAAGTAAAAGTACTATTACATGAGAAGAATACTGACGAGTAAAAATGGTATTATGTGTATCAATGCTTATGAAGAGCTTCTTATTAGACTACATAATTTTTCTCAGTCATTTTGAAGGACAGTGTTTTCGTGAGCTATTTTTATCCTTCATGAAATATATACCTAGTATTATGTATGTAAGAAAAAACATAGATTACTGGATAAATGGATGCCAATCTAAATATAATTTAGACAGCCTTCAAATATTTCTGACAGAACTCAAAATATTCAGAGAACTTTCAGTTAATGTAGCCTCTAGACTACATATACTTGAAGTGAGGAGTAGTTTATAAATAATAGGATTCTTCACTTAGACAAAATGGATTTTTGGCCTGCATTAAATATTTTTAGCTTGTTTTAAGATGGGCTATTTTCCTAGTGGGTCTTATTGTGTATAAACCCTCTAGTCCAGGGGTGTCAAACATATGACTTGTAGAGCATACATTTCTGAACATGTAAAAAAGAAAATTGTAAGTCTCGAGCCCGTTCCTTTGAGGACTTGTGTAATTTTAAAGAAATAATCAAAATGCTCAATCCAGTCGCTAGGGGGCAGTCAAAATTTTAAAAAAGGAAGGAATTCCACACCTGTCCAGGAGAGGGCACTGACACTGTCTTATGACAATACCACCTTTGCTCTGCCACATCCTGTCAGACCTGAAGCTAAGCAGGGCAGGGCAGGGCCTGGTTAGTACGCAGGATCTGATATCACCAAGTAATAAATAATAAAGAGTCCAGGGCCAATGTCAAAGTTGTTTGCCCAGGACCAATGTTACAGCCAGCCGATCAGAAGAAGAAGAAGAAGAAGAGCTTTACTTATATAGCGCCTAAACAATCTGTCATGAATAAAATCAGTGTAAATCAGGGGTGAAAACTTCAGCCGTCATGACAAAAATTAAGTTTAGGAACAGGGAACGGTCTGCTGTAATTTGATAGATCTATGAGTTGGTTTGTCTGAAAATATACCTAAACCTAGCCTAATCCTAACCTTAAAGATGTCCCTGTTCCTAAACTTATTTGTTGTCATGACATCTCTAGTTTTCAAAGCAGACCATCCCTCCCCTTATCTAGCACAACTGACTCCTGATTGGCTGGCTGTAACATTGGTCCTGGGCAAGCAACTTTGACATTGGTCCTGGACTCTTAATTACTTGGTATTTTAGATTATTTCCCAGATATGTGTCCTTATATTCTGACTTCTGTACTATTTGAGCTACTGTATAAGTACAAGTTCAGCAGCTATTCTTCCCGTGGCTTCAGAAGGTATTACAATTGTGCATTGTGAACTGTTTATAATGGCTCACCTCGATGCAATTGCAATATCAGAAAATGTCTCTACCAACAATACAGCTGAATATACTGCATATTTGAGTTCACATATACAGTATACCACATATATCTAATAAGACGCACTCAGTTGAAGCGAGTCACTTGGACCGCTGTAAAGGAGCTGTCCTAGTTTGAGCGTTACTGCAGAGTGCTCGGCGGCAGTCACAGCGGTGGAGTAGGCAGCTGGTCAGGCAGTGAGTGCAGTGGTTTGGCCCCTGACTTGTGCCTGTGCCGTTTATAGATCCTGTGTCCAAGCGCTACTGTTTGGTCTCCGGTATGAGCTCGCTGCGCGCCTCTTTGAGCCGGAGCTGACAGTCCCACAGGCCCCGCTCATTTGAGTCGATTTCAGACAGAGCCACACGAGCCACGAAAAACAGCCCGGAGAGGAAATAATGTGGCACGGATCGAGGCGGGGCACCGGTAAAGGGCAAAGGCAACACTCCTAAAAGCTTTGTTTGTGCTAGACACGAACAAATTGTAAGCAATTGTAATTTCACACAACACAATAAGGAATCACTCCAAAACAGGGGAAATAACATCAATGTCTGAGTCTGTTCTAGGAGGGAATGAATTAATAATGTTTTCTCCATCAGAAAATGTTCAACAGGAAGTAACTTTACACAAACTATATACTCACCTTACAGAGGACATTGTTCATGAGCAGAGTAGTATCATTTCTCTGATTTGGTTGGCTATACTTGATTCAACCATCATCAAATGGAGGGTGTTGTAAATATCAATTTTACATTACTACAGCAGGGTTTCTCGTTCACAACAATAAACCCTTTTTCTCAACAATTTGCTAAAATAGCTTTATAGTTTCCTTCTTCTAACTTCTTTAGCTTTAGCATGGTACACAGCAAGGTACATTTTGGATCATACTGTTGTCACCAGGACAAAACAAGTCTCTAATGACAAGCTAGACAGAAAATGCTATTTTTACAGTGGGTAATCAAAGAATGGATTTGGATGGAGGCCTAACCTATTTAAATCCCATATTTGGCTGCCTTTAGTCAATATCTCCATGGAGACGAGCTGGAGACGTCCCCGCTCCCAGGAAAGTAATTTTTCAACAATAAATTTTAGTATTTTATTCTATTTATTGGGGTAAATGTTACGCCTCTAACCATTTAGGGGTTTTCAGTTTGCCATCGTTGCATTCCACTGCACAACAATACCACAGACACACAAAAACCTGGTCCATAAAATATTTACTCTGCACATTGGGACTTTTTCAGCCTGTAAAATGAATGTATTGGCTGAACTATGCTTTCAAACAAGGTATAACGATATGAAAAGTTTTCATATCGGCAGCTCTTATCATAACTTTTCCTTTTTTATCTTGATTAAATGAAATCAATAATGTTTTTCAAAGGTTGCATTCGGTGTATAATCGGCATATTAAAAACTGTTGCATGAGCACAACAAAGAAACAACAGTGGGTAAGTGTGGGTAATAATAAGTGTTATGAAGTGGATGCTATAATAGAAATTCACAATTTCATAGCAGACATTGTCCACAGATAAATATTGGCTAGAAACCATTTCCATAATAAAAGATGAGTGCTCTTACCGACTATTATACTATAACTTTCTATTGCATTTCAACAATGTAGTATGTGTAAGTGCTGAGATTCTGTTCAAATATAGACATGTCTAAATTATATAAAAAAGTACAAAGTGGTAGTAAATTATATATGCTGCGTTTCTCATGTAATAATATATGGAGTTTTTGATGAGTGGATTTACATAATGTATGCACCTTGGCGTGCGCTGACAGTCGTGTGCACCTGCTGAAGCCTCGCTGCTCTCACTCTGCTCCTGTCTGACCAAGGGCACTGGACACAGGACATATCCCAGAGGAGCCAGACCCTTCTCCCCGTCTCCCCTTCCAACATCCAGCACACGCCTCCAGTGACGCTGACTCCAAGTGACACGCGCCACTACAAGGGACTGTGCATTCAAAGTTCAGAAGCCTGGGTGGGAATGATGGTCTTCAGCAGCTAAAGGGACGGCCATCTCAAATGTGCCGTGAAGAATGAAGCCACTGCTGTGTTCATAGGTCCGGTATGTGCCAGAAATGAATGTTGTCCAGGTAAAAGCTTTTAACCTTGTGATAATGTTGTTCCCTTGTGAGAAAAAAAATGTTTGGAAGCATGTTTGGGTAATCCTGTGTATTCTGTTTCCCTTTTAAGAGCTTACAATGCTTGGGGGGGGGGGCGAGGGTGGCGCAAGTAGTAGAGCGGGTCGTCTTGTAATCGGAGGGTTAGCGGTTCGATCCCCGCGGGTGCATACTGTCCTTGGGCAAGACACTTCACCCACCTTGCCTCCAGTGTCTGTGTACACTGGTGTATGAATGAGAGTGTGAATGGGTGAGTGGTTCCTTGATGTAAAGCGCTTTGAGTGACTAAAGCAGGTAGAAAAGCGCTCTATAAATGTGACCATTTACCATTTACCTGCTGATTTCATGTGGATGTGTGTGCTTTTTTTTAGACCGGACAGCTTCAAAGCACCAATATTATATTTGGCATAATTACATTTTCATTCCCCTCCTCTGTGCTAACAAAAAAATATTATATCCCATATATCCCAGCAGAGACAGAAATTCATCTTTGACACGGGTCTAAAGGCATTCAAACAATTGAAAGAAAAAACAAGAAAAAAACAATAGAATTATGTTACAGATGCTACATGTAGTAGAGAGTAGTTGGATTTTTAGTTTTAAAAAGTGAGACATTAATGTTAAAAAGTTTAAAAGCATAAGTATAGTAATAATATAGTATACAGGTCAAAGTAATTAGTATAAACTA
The DNA here is from genome assembly GCA_900303255.1 of Lesueurigobius sanzi. Lineage (NCBI taxonomy): Eukaryota > Metazoa > Chordata > Actinopteri > Gobiiformes > Gobiidae > Lesueurigobius > Lesueurigobius sanzi. The sequence goes on along the minus strand of OMNZ01027349.1, from coordinate 61,781 downwards.
TTATTATAGTATTAGTATATAACAGCATTTTAGCATTGTTTTACAGTTGTTTTAGTTTGTCCAAAATAATTTTGATCAAAGCATATTAAAATAAGTGTCATAGCCTTATACATAATTACAAAGAAAGAAAGAACGAAAGAAAGAAAGAACGGAAATAAAAATAGTGCACAAACCGTCTAATTCTATTCTGTGATATCCATCTTTTGCTAAAAGGCAACATCACATGCATGTTTATGTTGACCAACTGAAGTGGACATAGAAGAGGCTATGGGCAGAAGTGGCAGTCACTGTAAAGGCAAAGTTCACAGAGGCAGCAGCGGGAGCGCGGGGCGTTCCCTGCGCTCCACTTCCCCAGAATAGGAAAAGAGCCTGGTTATACGCCTGGGCTGCAAAGCAATGGAGCAGCCACTACTGCACTTGTAAAAACAGAAGTGTGGCCAGGGCACAGACAGAGGCAGGCGGCTGTGAGGCAACGAGAGGGGAGTGACACAGAATACACAAAACACGAGCCTGGAAACTTGATAGCGTTTGGGGACAGTGCTGTGAAAATATAAAAACAAATCCCAATAAATCCTAATCTACTGTATGTTTTAATAAGGGCGACAGTGGCTCAGATGGTAGAGCATCAACGCTTCACCCCACTATGCATGAATGTGGCGCGTCAGTGGTTGGTGGTGGTTGGAGGGGACACAGAATGGCTGCCTCGCTTCTGTTAGTCTACCCCAGGGCAGCTGTGGCATAATTATATTTTACCACCAGATGCAGCATCTCGTTTTCAAAGGGGACCAAAACAATTAATATTGAAACATAAAGTACAACACAGGACAAACTTTCACTAAAGACACTTCCATGACCATCTCAAAGTGCACAGCTACAGAGGCTAACTTGATCTAATCTAACCTTACCTTAACCTCAACAACCATTATAAACCAATATAAACATATACATTTATATTGTTCCTCTTTGGTAAACATTTAGACAGTACTTTAACCTCTTAAGCCCTAGAGTCCCCATTTTTGGGGACTTGCCACTTTTAGAGACAATCCTTGTTTATTTTAATCTAATTTTTAAAAAAGTGTATTTTTTTTTTCTTGGAAAAACTGTATTTTATGATCAAATAATAAATAGGATCCAAAATTTTCAATTACAAATTACAAATTAGAATTTTTTGGGCCAAAAGGTGCCCTATTTATTATAATGGGATTCTGCCTAGACTATTTTAAATTGAAACCTCAATAACTTTTCAATTATTTATTGTTACAGATAAACAGTTGGTAAAAAGTCAATAATTATCATGTAGTTACTATTTTTTTATTTTTTTTAAGCGGAATTCATATTTTCTGTCTTTCAACCTCAGTTACTCAAGCCCACTATGATTTTCTTGAAAATGTTCACATCTACAGTACCCCTATAGACATTCATATCATTTGAGAGCAATATGAAAATTTGAGACATTTTACAAGCTGTTAAAAGCCTTCAGAGGATATGTTTACACTGCAGGGCTTAAGAGGTTAAAGGTTTTGAGAAATTCTCTGTATTTTCTTCCTTGATTACAGTTAGGGCTGGGCGATATGATGATAAAAATCATATCAAGATTCAAGATTCTTTATTTTTCAAACCATGTGAATGGTTCGAAATTATGTTTCTCTCATCCTTGATTGTGGAGCGGGGGGAGGGGAAAGAGGGGTGGGAGGGAGGGGAGGGAGTTCAGCTTCCCGATGGCCCTGTGTACAATGATCTTCTTTTTAGGGAACATCGTCATGTCGCGATTCAGTGGTTTTTATGATTAAACCAGAACAAATCAGGAGAAAACTAGGTCTAAAATCAGACAATATCACGGACTGAATCTAGATTAAACCAGGACTAGACCAAGAAGTAAACCGGACTAAAGTAGAGACTGAAATCAAAGTCTAAACCTAAGGACTCAATCAGAAATAAAGCAAGAGAAAACTGGGTCTTAATCGAGTCTAACCTGGACAATATCACAGACTGGACCAAGACTAAACCAGGACTGAGGGAAGCAGGTCAAAACTCTGGACCGAAACTTGGACTAAAACAGGCCTTAACCAGGACTAAACCACTACAACACCAGGTCTAAACCCAAGAAGAAGAAGTATTGTACAATGAATAATTTTACAACAACAACAGAAGGTCTAAACCATCATCAGGGACACCTCACATCCAGGACACTCCCTCTTTCAAGTACTACCTTCAAGGAGTAGGTACAGGTCCATTAAGACCCGGACAATAAGATTTTATCCAAGTGCAGTTGCCACACTGCACTTGGATAAAATCCAAGTGCAGTGTGGCAAATGTACTTGCCTTTTAAAATGTATTGATTTTTTTTGTTTTGGAATACACCAACTGGACTTACAATTTCGTTGTACTTGTTGCAATGACAATAAAGATTATTCATTATTGGGAGGCATGCTGGGACAGTGGGACTTTCCTGGCTAAATGAAATTATTCTAATCCACTTGTAACCAGCGTTTGGCAACACTGATGCAGAGGGTGCCCAGGGTATTAATGAAAAAAAGGAACGCAAGAAAGAAAGACAAAGTTGTGAACCACTGCAATAGACCTCCGAGTCCCTAGAGCTTGTTATTCTATGGACGACGACGTGCGTGAGTATCACTGATTAACTACACAAGAGGCTAACAGCTCTCCGGGGAGCCCAGCAAAGCTATAAACACAGGAGGAGGCTTTTATTGACAGTGGATGAGTCCCGCGAAGACAGTTCCGAGCATTTTGACTAATCATTTCAGCAGAGAGCAAAATGAGAACCAGGACCGCCACATGTGGAGCTGATTGTAGCGATTTATAACCTGCACTGAACTTTTACTTTGGACGATAAATCCAAAATGCAGCTTCATTTACAGAGTGACAGGATCAAGACTGTGCAAGTGACTGTTCTGGCTCAATGTCGTCACGCCACTGTCATATATCAGTTCCTTAGACACCCCATAAAATGTTCGCCGTTAATTCTCTCTATAATCACATCATGACTTTATAGAAACGTAGTTAACTGCACAGAGATGAAGATTGGTGGTCTGACTCTGAACATCGAGCCACTGCTGTCTGTTCAAAGGCAGGAGTATCTGGGGCTCACAGCAAATCCAGTCATGGATGTACATTCTTCTCTCTCAAATCTCTTAATATAATTTTAAACTAAATGTATAACTTACGTCACCTGTAAGTTTAGTGCTTGTTGATTTGCAATGCCACAATATTATTTCTCAGTATTTTGTGTGACTTTTATCAGTTCTTTTTCGTTTCTTCGTACTGGGGCAAGCCAACCAGTTTGTTTTGGTACTGGCCTATGGGATCTCTGGCCGGTCAATCGTCCATCAGAAGAAGGATAGTGTGAGAAAGTCCTGTGAACTTTGATCATTTTATTTTTTTTTATTATTGCATGCTCACTTAGCTGCCCTTTAATGTGCCTGCCTCACCAAGTGCATTCATCCACTGTGAAATCAATGAATCTCGATCTTATCTTATGTATTGCATAAATTGATGGCACATCCCAATGCGCATATTTGATCACATTTCACTGTCTTTATCGAGATTGCGCTGTTTGATACCAACTAATGAAAAGATGAGTCCTGGCTTGAAGGCAGTTAATCAAATTTACAAAATATTGAGCCGCCTGGACTACAATCAAATGAGTTCCTTCTTTCTTGCCTAACAACAAAAAAAAAGTCCTGGTTTCAATTAAGAGGCCGGGTTAGGTAGGCAGGCAGGGTCGGGTCTCTCTGTGTGTGGCGTTTGCATGTTCTTCTTTTATCTGGGCGAGTCTGTGGTTTCCCCCCATCAACCCAAAACATGCACAAAGGCTAATTCTACAACTTAGGGGGTCATTTACCAAGCGTTTGCTCATGTGTAAAACTAGTAGCACGTGCAAAAGTGGATCCGCAGCAGAGTTGTTTGCACATGTATTACTCACGCAGCATTCTCTCATTTACAGATTAGGTTATGGACCCTAAAACTGTGATGCACACACTTTCAATGGTATGCTGTTTTCCAGATTGTCTTGATAAATGACCCCCTTAGTGTTCAGATTTGGGTATAAGACACTTTTTGAATGATGTGTGAAATGCCCACCAATCTGGAATTAAACAATATGGCTCTCAGGTTCCCATTTCACAACTGTGTGTTTGATGTGGCTGGCTATCATCTAACATTTTATCGATAGGCCACAAGGCTGTTACAGGAAATTGCCGTCTACATGCAATGAATGTCACATCTAGACTGTTTTCATTGATTTGGGACGATGATTTCTCTTCCCATGGGCTCATAAAATTACAAATCTCTTGCTTGACTTTCAGTATCACATGATGTGATCATGCAATGTTACTTGAGGAGCTGTACCCCATTGGACTGGCTGCCAATTTCACCATCCCAGGAATCATTCTGCCACAGTAAATCGCAAACGCTTGACAGGCTCACACAAACATTACTCTTGCGTATCATAAAGGGAAATGTTTAGAGATAGCAAAAGCATTCACATCTTAAGGTGGGAGTTGCATAAGGCTGCTTCTTAGGGAAATGATGTAGCAGTATAGCAAAAGTACAGAATCAAATTTATGGATATGTGCTCGACTTGGTTTTCAAAATTCCAGAGTTGCAATGTACTGAATCCATTCTCCCTGACGTATAAAATATATAAAATGAACAATAAATCAAAGCCATGAGTGACTTTCTGACCTAAATAGCATTCCTATCAGCTACTAAGCACCCTCGCCTCTCCTTTCAAAGGCTCCAGGCCCGGACCAGGAGAGATGTTTGGGGGAAAATAAATGAAGTGTTACATTTTGACCAGACCAGACGCCAGGGGGAGGGGGCAGGCTGGAGATTGTCATTAGCTGTGCGGATGGCAGACCCCCGCGGTCTAATTGGCACAGCTCAGTGTTAACAAGCCCCTCCACCGGCAGCGGGATGGAATACAGGGTCCCACCAGGTCCCACCCCTCACTGGAGCGCGCTGAACCTGCCACACACCAGCTCGCAGTCACACACCACCTGACCTATCCATGGAGGGAAGCAATGTCTCTTTAATGAACATAAAAGCTCAAGAGCCAAGGTTGTTTTTTTTTTTTGGTTTGTTTTCATAGCATTTTTTTTTTTTTTACAAAATCTAATTAAAGTGTTGCTGTACTTTCCAAGTCCTCAGGATTCTCACATTCAGTTTTTGTCTGTATAGCTGCCTTGGAGCAATCTTATGGAGATAGGCCAGCAATTCTACATCAGCGGTCTCTTGTGCACCCATTACAGACACATTCATCCAGGTAAGATGCTGAAGTGACTTTCCCAATGACACAAGGGCAATGTGTAATTCTCGTAACAGGAATCAAACCCCCACCCTTTGGGGACCCTCAAGCCACTTCGGCCCATTTCACAGTCAAGAAAAAACACAATAATAATGTCAAACAACAAAGCTACTAACATCACTTAGGACAATAACATTCATTTCTGTTTATTCTTGTTACCGTAATTTCCAGCCTATAAGCTGCTACTTTTTTCACACGTTTGAACACTGCAGCCTGTACAAAGATGCTGCCACTAGGGGGCGCTCCAGCAGAAAAAAGCATGTGACACTGTTTACCCTCTGGGCCTGTGTGTGGAATGCCTGGATTTTATTTAGCCAACCCAAACTGCAGTGAGCCATTAATGTGGTTCAACGCGGTATCAGGCGAGAGGATGTATGTAGTATAGTGGTTGGCTGTGTGCCCTGTGTTTGTATGTGTGCGGAGGAGAGGGCAAGAGAGGACCGCCGTGGAGGTCGTGCGGTCGTGGCGCGACCGCCGTGGAGCGACCCTCAGGGGTGGGCAAGGAAATGTCGGGAGCGGTCAGATCTCTAGTACGCACCCCATATTACAACGTGGACACCTGTGGCTTATAGACAGGTGCAGTCTATATATTAATTCATATATTTTTTTCATTAAAATTTTTGATGATGCGGCTAATATTCAGGTGCGCTCAATAGGCCGGGAATTACGGCAATTAGTAATGTAACTGTAAAGCGAAATCTTTATGCAAAGTTTTAACAGCCACACCAGAGTCAGAGCCTTTAAATATACACTGTATGTGGCTCTCAGGATAGTGTTTGCCTGTGCCTGGGTTAGTAAATGTGGTCTCATACTGTAGTCATTGCCATGTTGCCACATGATGTGATTCCACAGTCACCTCACGCTATCAATAATCAATACACTGATATTAATCAACACTAAAAATTGTATCTGAACTAATTACTTATCTGAGGAGTTATAGATCCTTTATTTCCTACGTCTGTTTGATGCAGCCCCCCTTTCATCTTTTAGCTGATTTTTGCCTCATCATCATTTTTGGATTAGCACTTCTGAATAACTTCATAAGTTCTATCAAAATGTAGTATTTGTCCACGGCGTTCACCCCGTAACCTGCTGACTCCCCTGGCTTTATTTTTTTGCAGCATAGTGAATCTGCCGCCTGAACTGTGTATAATTGAACTATGCTACATTCACCTTATTAAGGAATTCGCAATGGGCACCGCCATCTTGTGTTCATGGTCAAACTGCAGGTCTGACCTGAGCTGACATTGGCTTTGATTTCTGTTATTGGTGCAACATGTAACACTTCCAACAAACTGCTGTGTAAATACTGTGTATTGATCACAGCTTTGGTCCTTTATAGTTCCTCACAGCCAATTAGCCAATTAGCGTGACAACAAAAAGCACAACAAACATTGGCGGGAATGAATAAGGTGAATATGGTTTTGGAATGTGATGTCACGCAATGGGGCTTGAGGCGCCATCTTGTGAGGCCAAACAACAAACTAGCTAGGGCAGGTCGATAGAGAAATATCTTCAGGATGGTTCGGACCTGCTGTGTAGATGATTGCAACGTTGGGACGCACAACCGGCAAGGGAATAAGATTGAAAATGGTCTTTTCATCGTTCCGTAGCCATTAGAAATGGTGCCAAGCTCCCATAATGCAGTGATGTCAACTCCAAAGCCCTATAGAAAAGCCACATGAGAGTTGCTAAAGACTCGTTGCCGTAAGCAAAGCCTATAGAATCCGCTAACAGTAACAGCCCTGACCCCAACTGCTGGAGGTGCAGGCCCAAACAAATCATTGACAGTTTGATGAGTTTTTTTGGAAAGTCAAATGTTGCAACAGTCCAGCTAGCTTCCTGTGCAAGATAAGTAAGATGGGAAACTGTGAGAAATCGTGTGATTACAGTCAGGATCTATATGCTCTGCAGTTTCCCCTTGGACGGAGAGTTAAAGTTACACTGACATTCATTTTCTCAATGATTTTTCTGCTCCGTTCTTTTCCAATAACCAGACTGGGGCCCTTCCTGAAACTGTCCTCCTCCTCCTCCACACAGCCACAGTTGTAATAAGAGCAGTAATAATAAGCAGATGAGCCTGTCTGTTAGCTTTTCAAAATATCGTCCCGCTGATGTGTTGAGTGAAGGAAGTTTGTAGATTTACGGCGTCTTTAATCTCTCGGCCCAAATGGGTCTCATCTGGAAGCAATAAAGACAAAATGAATATGAAAAACGGCGTATAAAAAAAAAAAAAAGCCCGGGAGGAGGAGGGGGAGGGGGGGGGGGGGGGGTGGTGTTCAAAGAAGGCAGAGGATGGGACTGGATCATCCCTCGCAGAGATCTGACGCGGCGCTGATTTAGTAGTAGCACTTTGAAACATACGATCCCACTGTTCGCTCCAGTCAAATAACACCGCGCTTATGAAACGTCAACATTGACAGTTCAGCGAGGCCAGGCTGAGCTCATAAACGCACACCTCATTTTAGACAATTTACGGACTGGACATCAGGGGCCAATAGTTCCCAGCATTCAGTATCATTTCTCTCTTTTTTTTTTTTACCAGACGTTACGCCGCAAATTTCAACGTCTATATTGTGTTCTAAGATGCTATATAAATACATTTGAATTGATAACAAGCTGGAATATTAGCCTATTGTGCATGTTTTAGGCTGGACGAACTGGAGGAACAGGGAAGAAACTCACCCAGCCCCACTCCATTTGTTATGAATCGGGCTGGGTACAATTTCAATTTTTTACCGATACCAGTACTTTAACGATACTTGGTACCTGAACGATACTTTTTGCGATACCTATACTAAATCATTGGTCACCTTGAACCAGAAAACAGAACAACAATGGTCAATTATTCCATAAAAATCAGATTTGTATCATTTGTTTCATGAGCTGAAACAACCAAGTAACTTTCTTTAGTGCTGTCTCAGGACCTGCCGGCATCAAAACATGCTTCCTCCAGGTCAAATATGCTGAATTCAATCAAATTTTACTCAACAAGATGTCTACTATCACAGTGAGTTAATAGGCATGTTTGTTATTTTGTTTTTTTTTTAACCCTTTGAGCCCTATAGTCCCCAAAATGGCTCTGCGCTTTCAGATACAGTTACTGACGCACGTGTTTTACGCAGCAAAATATTCCAAAATTGCAAATTAGTGACAGCTGATGTGGGATTATCCGTTTCTGTTGTTATTTGTTGCACCACAGGGAGGAAAAAGGCCTTTTTGCAGGAAAATGTTTTTCAGGCCAACCCATTGCAACCTCATTTTATTGTCAAACAACATAATTTATTATTATTTCACTTCCACCGTCATCCCTAAGCTCTACCAAATGTTTGGACACCAAGATTAGCCATGTACACCTATGATGTAGATAAATGATTTTCTGAGAACAAGGCCTCAGGGCTTGATAGGTTAAACCAGATATCTGTTCTAGTGCAATCTGCTGCATTCCTGTTATGTGACAGTAGTGGGAGATGTGCATGAAGGGTCTTCCACAGATAGTATGCACTTGGTAAAGGTTTGATCAGGCAACTCTCCAGTTCTTTGGCAAATGCTCACTCCACATATGTCTTTGCTCAAAGCAGTAGAAATGGAAACATTTTAACAAGACAAAATTTGGTTTCATTTAGCCGAGCCCACCATGGGAAGCTTTTGACAACATGATATAAGCTATAATTCATAAGTTCTGAAAACAGCTAGAATGAGAAGTGGGAAACAACAAACAATTTATTGGATTCCCTTTTAACCATATTGCTCAAACATGTTGTTTGCCTCAATGTGATTGAATACAAGTGCCACACAGATTTCATGGAGCATTACACGCCCACATGTTCAATGCCAATAAACAGTAGATTTTGACAGATTTAAAGAGACCACCACTGTGCCTTTTTTAAATGGGTAAACAGTTTGCAAGTGCAATGATGCAGCAAAATCCAAATCTCATGGTGTGGTATTATCAGGAAATCCAACACAATGAGCCTCCAAAGTGTGTACAACTGGTGTGGCGGAGTGGCCATCGAGAGACTGGAGAGATTTCCCAGTCGTACTGTATAAGGGCCGGTGTCAGTCGGTGCATCAGTGTGTGAGGGCAGGCAGCCAAGAGTGTTCCCGAGCAGACTGCTACCGGCCCCGAAGAATAACAGGCTGCACCTGCTGCATGGAAACTTGCCTCTGCTGGGGCTGTGTGACCGGAGGAAGGAGCACTCTGTTCTCGTCTCCTACTACATTATGGCACAAATCTCATCATAATTGCAATTAGACATACTTGCAATACAATGCACGGCTACAAAAATTGTTAGTCCAAAATACAATCAATCCTTTTGGCTTTTGATTTTCTCCCGCGCCTACAGTGGCCCTGGTAACCTTGTGGAACTGATGTAAGCCTTATAGAGCCCTGGCCGTGGTGCGTTCACTGTCACTCGTCTTTCCCACAGGAATTCTCAGTAAACAGGAGGTGTGTCTCCTCTTTAATTGTTTTCTCTGCTCAGTCCCCTGCAGGCGCTCTCTCCTCTACACATACCTTCAGCCGCTGCCAAGCTCTCAAGCGCTGCTTCAATTTAACAGTCTGCAAAGAAAACAAAAAGGCATTTATCCCTGATTTCTTTTATCCCCCTCAGACCTGGGATGCTTGTGCTGCTGCGTGGCTTTTCATTTCGGCCTGTTAGGGCTCATCCTGCGCTACAAAAGGACTTAGAAGTGCACAAGTCATGAACTCTTTTAAAAGGGCTTTGATAAGGAATAATTGACTCGACTGCTGCATCAGCGGCCAAAAATTCCACCCTCCCTTCTTAGTCATTAGAGCACTGATTCACAAAGCAGCGACAAGAACATACACAGTAGAAGTGGAGTTTAGTAAGATATACTGCGCTCTTGCATGTCGACAATTTCCTGGAGAAATGGTTTTGTGATTGCATGATAAGTGGAACTCGCACATACATGCTTTTAGAACAAAGGAGATTGGTTCAAGAGAGAAAACATAGTAACAAAGGACGTGCAGATTTTTACATTCTCTTTATATGGTGTGTACCACTAATGCTGCTATGCTGCTATATATCCCTGTAAATAGGTACTTAGCACTCCCACCTCTCAAAATGTGTTGCACATTGATAAGGCTGATTAAGGCTATGTTTTTGGCTGAATTAGCAAAAATAAAAGTGTGGATCTCACATATGGCAAAGATTCTTCAGTCTTCATCTGTCCTCTGTAGTTGAAGTGTAGGACGTTTCTCTTCATCAGCACTGAGCAAACTTGTACACCAGTAGCCTTTAGAACAAAGTCCAGGGCAAGACAATAGGAAGGTAATGGGCAGGTGCGAGTAGGGTTGTTGAGGCCGAGACTGACAACAAAGGTGTTTTTCTCTAACCTGTAGAACAAAGAGAGGTGGGACTTGCAGATAAACTCCTCCTACTGGTCTTTAGAAGCTCCACTGGCGTCCAAGTTTTCTCAGTGCTGACAAAGCTTTTTGGAAGAGCTCTACACTTCACCTACAGTGTACAGGTCTACGATCTCACATTTGAAATACTTTACAGGCAATACAGTATATTGTGGCTTCCCGTGATTCCTGTGTTACCTATATATATATGATATGATATTTTTTTCCAGATAGTTGAGCCCTTTTCCTGTGGGACCGTTGGCCTGTGCATGTTCTGTTGGATGGGTTTCTTAAAGTTCAGGTTTCCCACATCAACATAAACAGGTTAATCCTCCAGCTTTAGCATCTTATCTAGATATAACTATATTATTAAGAGAGTATTAGTGTGTCTTAATGCTTGCATTTTGTTCTGATATAACTGAGAACAAACTGTTTTGCATCTTTACAGACAAAAACAGTGTTCTTTTCAGATTCGCACTGCTGTAATATTCAGCCGCCTTGTTAGTTGTTTTCAAAAGTCGCTTTCATGTACCTCAGGCACAAATCACGGGTCTTTGGTTCTTTCTGCTTTTCCGAACAAACAGTAAAGATGCCTTTTGTGAATAAAAAGTTATCTGTCCCCAGGTACCAACAAACAACAATGCTGCTCTATCCCTTTAAACCAGCTGACTGATGTAACAAGGCAGCGCGACCAGAGCACCCAGTGAGCAGGAAAGCCTCCATCAGAACAAGCACAATGGTCACTGGATATTGCCAAACCAAATATCCACACAAACTGAACAAAGGGCATATTTGATCAATCCATTTATTTTTGTATGGCCCAATATCACAACAAGAGTCGCCTCACAGGACTTCAAAGACATCAAACAGTGAAACAAGGAGCGAATGTAATGCCCAAATGTAATGAAATGTCTAACCAGAACAAGCCCAGAGTATCCCCCATCCTTAGACCCTACTCCACTGCAAGGAAAAACAAAAAAACACAGTGTGAGAAACCTGGGCCTATTTTCTTCCTCATCAAATGGACCAGGGGCCAGACCAGTGCTGTGCATCATATATGACCTAACAGGGGTTTGGAGGGGACATTTGTACACGAACTGAGGCTTTTCCTATGTGTACGAATGTTCTACACTCAAAAACAAAATTGAAATGACTTGAAAAGTGCTTGAATTTAGAGAGTGTATGTTGATTTTGGGCAGGTTTGGACTGTCTTCAAATAATACGGCCAATGGAATAAGCACTAATTTAACTTAAAATAAGAAAAGCTAAACTTAAATCGAGACAAAAATGTTCATGGCAAGTAAAAATATACAGAGCCACTGGTTTACTCAGTGCTGACAAAGTTCTTTGGATGAAGAGTGGAACGTCCTACACTTCAACTACAGAGTACAGATGAAGACTGAAGAACCTTTGCCTACAAAGTAAAAATAATATGCTTGTTCCTTTAGCAATCTTCATTTTAAATAGTCTAAATTTACTCAAAATCTGTGTAAATCCTTTCAATTCAAGCACGTTTAAGTCATTTTCAAAACATGAGACAATTATTATTTCCAGTGAATATGAAAGAATTATCATGGGGGGCCAAACGTGCCTACCCCTGCTATAGATAGTCCTATGGCCGACTAGAGTCCCTAGCTAACATCTAGTCGGGGTTGCAGTTCTTGTTGTCCAGTAACAGTATGTGATGCATGACTAGCCATTCGAAATACTTCATTATATTCAGAGCAAGTGCAATCTGTAATCCACTGCAGCTCGTCAAGGTCGCTGAACTCTGAACCCCCTTAACAATTGTTTGGTATATCATGTGCATATTTTGGGATTTTATTCAATTTGCTGCGAGGGGTTGAGAGTAATATAACCTTTATTGTTTTAGTAATCACACAACAACTGGAACTGCATTGAACAAGACTGCTACAACAAAGAATCAAGCCCAACACAACATACCACCATCTGAAAACCATTCAAGTGAGCATCTGTTTAAATCACTCACATTTGAAGTTGGAGCAGCAAGATTATTCACAATCAAATGGAAATCTCAATTTGACAGGTCACAATTAGCATGTTGCAAAGAATGCCATGACTCATGTTAATGCCCTCTGCAAACAGCAAAACATCTCGTCTCCATGGAAAATGTGTGTGAGTAAAAGCTGCTAACCCAGCGGTTTAGAGTGGCTCTCAACTGGATCGGCGACTAACCAACAATTACAAATATATGGAGAATAAATGCAGATGGGACATACTTGATGGTGCATCAGGAAGTGCTTAAGAACCAAAAAAACAAAATGAAATCCATTTGGAAAAATCCCCTTAGATCCAAAATAATTGTAATTGATTGTAACATAAAAAAAAAACATAATTTATTGACCCTAGATCATTTTAAACATTTTAAATATGCATGTCTTGTTTACAAAGTGTTTAATGGATTAGCCCCACCTCCCATGTCAGACTTCTTTAAAACAAAGGCTCACAGTGGAGCCAGGACCCGGGCCTCCTCTAGAGGTGACTGTGAGGTGCCTTTCAGGAGAACAGCCTTTGGACAAAATGCTCTGTCGGTGAAGGCCTCTAAGCTTTGGAACAGTCTCCCCCTCACTATTAGGGAATGTTCCACATTTCCTATATTCAAAGCCCAACTCAAAGTGTGGCTTAAAGCGAACCAGTCCTGTAATCATGTACTTTTGAACATTTCTTCTGTATGAACTTCTGTTGTTCTATTGTTGATTGTGTATTTTTCTTTGATCTGCCTAGGGACTACGGATGTAAATTAGCCTTGTCCTTGGGCAAGACACTTCACCCACCTTGCCTCCAGTGTCTGCGTACATTGGTGTATGAATGAGAGTGTGAATGGGTGAGTGGTTCCTTGATGTAAAGCGCTTTGAGTGCCTAAAGCAGGTAGAAAAGCACTATATAAATGCGACCATTTACCATTTACCTTGTGCCTATAATCCGGCATGTTTACGTCTGTTATTGTTACAATGCTGATGTTCATTAATATGCTCGGTCCCTATCAAATAAATAAATAAATAAATAAATAAATAAATAAAATGCTGAATGGCTGTTGATCAGTTACACTGTACTTTGTTACATTTTGTCGTGTTTATGCTTTCAGTCTTAACACTTAATAACAAATGTCAAATGGAATTTACTTTCTAACTTAAAAACACAGGACTGTTTATGAATTGCTACACTTTTAAGGTAAATACTATATTCCACACTGTATTGCAATACGTATCAGATCGGCCCCTCAGTATCGTGATACGGATCGGATAAAAGTGTATCATCCCAGCCCTATACACAATATTGCTCAGCTTAAATCTGTTGAAAATACTGTATATCCGTCAGTTTATTGTTCACTGAATACACTAAATACACACATAAAACTAGCCTGGCCTTAGCCATCCTTAAACTCCGGTCAATTATCATGAGTACGAGGGTATAGTAAGACCAGGCTACTCTAAAACTAAAATCATGCTCAAACACAATATTAAAAGGTCAGGGCTCTGGTTGTGTTTTAATAGTTTTCAAAAGGTAGAATATTGAAAAATCTTCTCTGGGAAAGCCTCACGATGCACTAAAAATGGTTCCACGACCCACCAGTTGAGAACTACTGGTTTAGACCTCTACAAACACATACTGAAATGCATGTGATGCTTGTACTTCTCTCAAATATGAATTCTCCTGGACAGGTCTAAATGTACAATGTGAACAAAACAAAAAACAGACATTGCCCAGCCCTTTTTGAGGTAGCGTGACAGTGCAGAGAGGAGAAACGCTGAAGCGGAGGGAGCACGTGTTGGTTTGCACTTACACTTGCTGTGCAGGGACTGACCTTTGGGCCTCTGGATGCAGGTGTGCTGGTTGTCACTCAAGAGGAAGCCCTCTCTGCAGCGACACTCGTAACTGCCCATCATGTTCACACAGATCTGCTGACAGCCGCCGTTCCCCTCCGAGCACTCGTCCACGTCTGAGGAGGAGGACAGGAGAACAAAGGGTTAAATACACCATACAGGTATACAGTGTTGCATAGACTGGTAAGTTTATAAGATGATAGTTGAATGGGAGCATACAAATTCATGTTTGAGTCCAGACGAATAAAAATAAAGATCTCATAGAGTTACTGACAATACAAATTCTATATTCTATATAGGGCAAAACAATGTGTGTGGGGAGGGGTGTGTGGGGTATCAGGAGCGTGTAAGTTCATGTAGCAAGAGTGCAAAGAGGAAAAGTTTTTGTGTTTATGTACAAGTGGTGGAACTGTGGAATAACTTGAATGAGCAGCTAAGCCCAAATATAAGTACTTATTAGATGAAACCAAAGAAAGTTGTCTGATGTACTATTACTTTGAGAGGGGGAGTGGGAATTAATTGATGTTTTCGAGTAAACCGTGAAACTCCTTTTCTGAGTAACTGTTGGTTGATCATTGGGTTTTGATGATTGTTTTATGTTGTACATATCGTAAATGTTTTATTACATGCTTAAAATAACAAATAAGAAAATAGTGGATTTTAAACTTTTCTATAACAGAAAATGTTACACTGGAGCCAAATTAGGACAAACCCGCAAATGTGGAAATCTGCACTTTTCCACATTTGAGAACAGAAGAGGATAGTGGTGGGGCCAAAGTCCACACACAACCTGGGACAGAACCTGGGACCTTTTGGGTTTTGAGGCAAATTGCGAGAGCATCAACTGCTGCACACAGTTATCAGAGCTATTCAATTATATTTTTACTGGGACAGATTTTTCTGAGGTTCATATTTTTAGCCTAAGTAAAAGAAAAATGTATTACAATTAAATTACAAATAGCTTGAATAGAATGTTTAATTATATAGCAGCATTTATAAACCACTGCATGTACAGATAGGCCTATTGTAACTCCCACAGGGACAGACATGGGTTGTTTCTGCCCAATTGGCATCTGAAGGCCTTTCCAGTTCTTTATTATAACCATATTATTATTATTTTGAAGGCCTACATTAAGCACGCACCCTGAGCACAAGACTACTTAATAACGCATAAAGAAAAGGACATACTTTGACGCTCCGGATCACAGCTGTTGGACTTGATTCTATAGAGTTCCGACTCTAAGGTTAAATGGAAGCACTGCAAAAGGTAATAAGATTTAATCACTGTAATTATTATGTTTTTAGCAGCTGCAGGCCTCAGTGAGCGCACACGCGGCTGTGGATGTAAGTGGCAGCAACAGCAAGCTATTTTATTCCTTTAATTGAGGGAAACAGTGGCACAGATGGGACAGCGGATCGTCTCATGATCAGATGGGCAGGGGCTGTGCGCAGGTACACTGTCGTCGTGTCCTTGGGCAAGACACTTCACCAACGTTGCCTTTGTGTGAATATGATGAGAGTGTGTGGTTGGTGGTGGTCTGAGGGGGCGATGGCACAGATTGGCAGGTGCACAATGCAATATAAAGTGTCTCTGAGTAATCAGAAGTGCTCAATAGGTCTTATATAAAACTTTGCCAATGGGCCAGGTCAGATCTTGTCCCTGGGCTGCCAATTGAATAGGCCAGGGTTATTATATGGTATGGATGGTGTAGACCTTGTTGTAAGATAAGATAAGAAAGCCATTATGTGTCCCACAATGGGGAAATTGCTTTGTTGCAATAGTACAGCAGTACAAAAAGACGGATTTGGGTGGGGGGCTTTGTTGAAAACTAAATAAGCATGCCAAACTAAAAATAAATAAATAATAATAATAACAAGTAGAATGCTTATAAATTATACGTAACACCATTGTATTCACTACAGAGAGTTCAGAGTTAGTTTTGAAGAAAGCCTAAGAACAAAACCAGTTTGAAATATGCGCTTGAAGAAGACAGGAGGAGAAAGTGTCTAGTACTTACAGTGTGTAATTATTCACGGTATGAGATATTTCTAAAGGTGTGCAGACCTTGTTAAGATTTGCAGCACAGTGATGTTCGAAATTTTCGCCCCAAGTACCATCTTATGAAATGTTCATCTTTAAGACGGACTAATTAAGGACAGCAGCAGGTAGAAATCATCACTGGCCCATGTCTGAGGAGGACAGGAGCGGAGCGTGCTAATGAGCTCAAAGTTATTCAGACAGGGTTGCCGACACGGTGGATGTTATTACACTGTATGTAAATCAGCAAACTTTTCAAAACGAGTGCCATTTCAGATAATATTAGGCTTTTTAAGTATCAAGATCAAGATACAAAGAGTGTGTTTTGTCGGATTTTGCGTCAGTGCCGTGCGAAGGTCAGGCTGCGGCAGAAATCACATCGGTCTTAATGGTTTGTGCGACATAGCAACTGTAAAAATGCACATGTAGCACAATGTCTGCGCTACTGGGGAACCTGATCCTCCTGGGCTCTGCTACCTGCTGATGATGAGCCCCTGTCAACCGAGGAGAGAGGGAGAGCGAGAGAGGGAGAGGAGGGGAGAGAAAAGGATATAGATGGATGACAGGTAAGGTATAGGTAGAGGAGGAAGGAAGGAAGGAAGGAAGAAAGAGAGGGAGAGAGTGAATGAGACAGGGTGCGAGCCAAAAGAAAAGGAGGATAGAGCGATAGACAGAGAGGTGGGGGTGGGATTGAGAGAGAGATAAACAGGCAGAGGGGGAAGAATGATAAGATATGAGATAGGAAGGCAGAAACAGAGACAGAGAGGACGAGAGGACACTATGGAATGATATAGGAGGAGAGAGAAAGGGAGGTGATAGGTAGGAAGGAAGGAAGGAAGGAAGGAAGGAAGGAAGGAAGGAAGGAAGGAAGGAAGGAAGGAAAAAGAGAGTGAGACAGAGAGAAAGGGGGAGAGAGAGACAGAGAGGAGGAAAGGACACCATGGAATGATACAGGAGGAGAGAAAAGAAGATATGGATTGGTAGTAAGGGAGAAAGAGAGAGAGAGCGAGAGAGGAGAGAGAAAGAGATCGAGAGAGAGGGGGACTGCGAGAGAGAAGATCAGACATGTTAACAAGACTATCCATCTCACTGCGAAGGAGAACGTAGAGACCATTTGGCGACGCAGACTCCATCTCCTCTGGTGATGCGACGTACACCTCGAGCTAAAAGTTTCCCCCCCTGAGGCTTCACCACTCGCCTCGACAGGATCAAACTGCATTACAATCCTGCTATTTTTGTTTGCTTTCATAATGGAAGCTATTTCGCACTGTCACTTGTGGGCCGCTTTGTTTTCTCGCCCTCCTCGGCCCATGTGTGTGTGTGTGTGTGTGTGTAACCGCTTTCGGAGGTGACTCGGTAAATCCCACCTTACACCCCGTGGAGACGCGAGCCCGAGCGGGGAACACTATCCACCTCGTCTGCTCGGCACATCAATAAGCCGCTGTATACACAAGTTCTTTTTTAATAAACCATCGCGCGAAACTAATTTACTGTCTATTTGTGCAGGCGGACCAGGCCGCCAGATTGGGTTTCGTTCAGGGGGAAATCTCAGGCAGTGATAGATGGAATTCAACTTTGACTTTTTTGTTGTTTTTTTTTGCTTGACGAAGATGAGAGTATAAACACAAGCACAAATATAGGCGCATGAAGCTGGCTACACACACGTTCATAAATTGGTCATTATAGCAAAATATACAAGCTACTTTGGCAGGCTCATCTGGATTCCTTATACACACATGGTGATTAGTCTTCTTCACTGGTCGAGGCTGTACTCCAGGCTGAAAACAGTTCTATTTTAGTTATGATTTTAATTTAATTTTGTATTATTAAGTATTATTACCTGTAAGTGTAATCTTATGCAGTGTCTTTAAACACATTCAATTCAATTCAATTCACTGTATTTTGTATAGCCCAAAGTCACAACAAAGTCGCCTTGAAGGACTTCACAAGAAATAGAAAGACAATTAGTGAATATTAATTGTGCTGGGGCATCCCCTGTCCTTAGACCCTCCTTCTCGGCAAGAAGAAGAAAAAAAAACCTCCAACTCGCTACGGGGCGTGTGCAAGACTGAGCCCTTTGAGATTCCATTGAAGCAGATCAATGACGTAAGCAAACCTTTGCCTACGTAGGCAACACTGTTAGGGTCAATTGAGACGGAGAATTCAAATTCACGTGTTGTCGTCGATCAAACTCAAGAGGGAGCAACACCGACGGTTTTTAGCACTAAATTAAGATTTCTACTATTATGCAAGGACCAGTAGACAGCTCTATGAGACACAAACTTCAACAGATTATCAGCAAAAAAAAGTTGATCTAGGGTTTAGTTTCTCTTTTATTAATTAAAAGAAATATATGAATGACTTGTTAATCTGAGATGTATCAGAATTAAGTGCATAAACATAAAATTAGGCAACAGTTTCCTAAAATAAACAAGTCTGTATTTTGTCTTGGGTTACACAGTCAACATTTTTGATTACAGTAAGTATTATTTCTGGATTTTAACCATGAACCAGTTCATTGATAATAATTTGTTAAGATGTCCAATTAATCGATTAGAGAAATTTAACTGATGCTCCTCCCTAAATTGTATTGCGCTTTACAACTACAAGCCGGAGTTGACAAGTTTCTTGAAGCCATTGGCCCATTTGACCACCATCAACCATTCACTCACTACATTCACACAGAAAAGTGGGTGATGTGTTTAGCCCAAGGACACAATGATAGTCTGCGTCTGCAAAAGCCAGGATTCGAGCCGCAGGACTCTGCTGTGTTATAAGACGAGCCGCTCTACCATGTGAGCCACTGCAACGTGGAAAAGCTGGCTCACACGAATCAGGCACAATAAAGCTGAAGTCATTATTAATATTACCAAACGACTGTACCTACATAATTCTTCCCAACATGCACCTGTATAAAAGGGATGGCCATGTTATAATATACAGCACATGTACAGTATTGTGAAATGCCAGTGCTGTTCTGTTTAATGCAGCTGTCAACTGTTGCCCACTGCTCCTCCTATTGGTCAGCCTTTGTCATGATCTGGGAAGAGTGTGAACTCTCTGACAAACAAAATTGAAAATGTTGGCTCCTAATTATTGTTGTAAAAAGTATGGGCACTTTAAATATGCATCATTTTCCAAATTTAGTTTCATTCTAGCATTGTTTTGGTCCTTATTTAGGAAGTTTGTTTGTTTTTAGTCTATTTTTGACACAGTTTAATAAAAAAAATCTTACAATTATTATTGTATTATTTTTAAATTGTTAGAATATCACAATCATAATCACAATTGCAATAATCAAAACATTTCTTTTCTTAAATTGCTCAGCCCTATGCGATGTGATTTCTTGTCCACATCCGCTACCTGTCGATGAACTTGGCTGCATAAGCATCGGAGCAGAACCAAACCGTGAGTCAAAGTAACATTTGGAGTTGACATGTGAACAAGTCGTAGGTGGCCAGTTGAACCTGCTCTCTCAGCGCGGCTCCCCTCTGTACTCTCAACTCTCATCTCTCTCCATCACAGCAGCAGCAGTGGCCACAATGAGATGGGCTTTGAGCTCTGCCAGCCACCTGCGTCTGCGCCTTTACTGATAAACCTTTAGCACGGGGCGATAAACTCCTTCCGGCGGGGAATATGCCGCCACACGCAAACATGTTAGACAGGCCGGACAAAAAAGCCAAGTCCCGAAATACTATACGCGCCGATAAAGATTTGACTTCCTTCATCCTTCCAAATGAGCCGTGGCCAGTGCCGTTTAGAAGTTCTCCATAACTGCACATGGGGCATATAAGGCGTGTCTGCACATGAGCAAAATCTAAAATGTTGAAGCCACACTGCAGAGCATTTTAGGTTATATGTTTCGCCGATGTTTCGCCAACTAAACTATTTTAAAAGTCTAAACCTAAACAAATATGCCAACAATGACAAAGGCAATGTCATTTCTACACTGGGTTATCAAAAAAAAAAGGATTTTGGAAGATGTCCCGCTCCCAGCAAAGTTATGAGGCAGGTCTGAGCAGAGGTGAACCCGCTCACTCTTAAGACACACTTTTAACAGTGTTTTTACTGATAAAAAAAACATCACTAGTGAAATACTTGCTTAAGGCGAGACACTACGGGTGAATAGGGAAAAATTGAAAATGAGTGACATTAATTTGAAACTTGTGCTGTGTATTTCTGACATACATATGAGAACAAAATGTATTGCAAGTGTTCGGTCACTTTATGTTTTCATATTAAAAATAGGCATTATACGTGTAAAAATGACCAAAATTGCCTAATGTATAGAGCCAGGTTTAAATTTATGGTTTTGTTTTGTTATATATTATTGCTTACAAAGATTTGTTCAGAGGGATTTTGGATATCTTGTTTAATTTTTAAATAAACTACTTATTAGTGAATAAATCTGTAAAAGTTTAAATTTTGACTTGATTTTTGGGATTCAAAACTCAAGAAATCAGGCTGAATTAGATATTTAAAAATCCCTCTGAACAAATCTTTGGTGCTACTGAAGTGAAGATATCGATGTAAGACTAAAGGTGCGTCCCGACGGAACGCGTTGGGGCGAATGGTTTCCATTCAGAATGAATGGTTTCGCGCGATTTGAGTGGCGCGAATCGCACTTTTCGGGCGAAATGCGATCGTTTCAAGCATCCGGCGAAAAAGTTGAAAATGTTGAACTTTTTCCGCTTATTTGCGCGCAGCAACCAATCAGAGCGGCTTGCTTCGGTGACGGCATGAACAGGACGAGACAGGCGGAAGTCTGTTTTTAACCCCCGTAAAGCATAATACCAAATATGTCAATATTTATGCCGCTGGAGTCATTTCCTGGTTGGAGCAAAACTTCACAAAATAACCATCGTAAAGGGTGCATGGTCATTTTCCTACTTTGACATGCTAGCTACGATGTTTAGGCCAAACTATTTTCTCAAAATGCATTTTTTCTTACTTTGTGGCGACAACATCTCCATTTTAGTAGCTTTCTAGTCTCATTCTTAAAGGTTTTTTCTGAGGAATTTTTCAATATCTATTACCTAGATTAGATTTATTCACTAATAACTAGTTTATTCAAAACTATTATTCAAGATATTCAAAATTTCCTCTGAAAAAATCTTTCTACCTAATATTTTAACCAAATAAAACCATACAGTTGCACCTGCCTCTGTCTGTTATTTACATTTTGGCGTTTTTTTGTCTTAAATTGTATCCCATGTTGGGTGAAATGTTGCACAGTGTGGCTTTAAGTTCAGTGGTATCCATGAGTAAATAGCATATGCTGAGGTACATTATGATGAAAGTCCTCAGCAGAGAACAAAATAAAACCTTGTAATTTACACCTCTACAAACATGTTCTGAATCTGAAATGCATAAGATTCTTGCAGATAATATTTCACTGTTCTTTCAAATTGTGAACTAAGTCAAGACTGTTTCAAACATATATGTTGAACTTCTAATCTCAGTTACAATGTTTGCCAAGAAATTTCCAATTAACCATTTTTTCCTTCAGGTTCAGTCCTAATTGCACGGGTTTTGGTAAACTTGGCTCAAAAGAAAATAACTCCACGCAGGAAAGGGGTTCTGGCATGGAAAGAAAGAAGTGCATAAGCCGTTAGTTGGAGTGATTCTCTGGAGAAGATTGTGGAAAAAAGTCTTAATCAAGTTGAAAGCCCCGTGTCTTGGGTCTTCACTCACCGAGATGAAGGGAGGAGCTTCAAACGGGGGATTATGAGGCTGGGCGAGTGAGTGAGCAGAGGCCAGATCAGCTATAGAATATATATGTAACATTTGCCCTTGTGCAAAGTTTTACAGACACCCTGTACATTCAGATGCCGAACGCACTCGGACTTGGAAGAGTCAGTGCATAATGACAGATTGTGCTCGTTGTAGCTGACAAAATGGGGCCTTTCTGTGTGGAGTCTGTGAAGCTCGTTTCCCCTGCCAAAAAAAATACATGCAGGTCAGGTTGGACCTTCTAAGCAAATTTGTTGTACACTTAAAACTAGGGCTGTGTACCGTTATTTTATTTATTTATTTTTTTCAGTACTTCAATCATAATATTTCAATACCTGTATAACTTGTCACCTACAACCATAAAGCAACACAATAATACTAAAGACAGCACTAAAAACTCAGGCGTCACATCTTGCTATCTAAAGACAAATATTTTTTCTGTACTAGTTTTCAATACCTTTTTTTTTTATACTGGGAGCACCTTAGAATGATAGTCTGTAAGTCTGCAAAATAAGGAGAGAGAGAAATTTTAAAAGTAAATGACTCCCTCCCTCTCCTTCTTATTGGACTGGAAAGCCCCTTCTCAGTCCAGGAACACAGGAAAGCTCATCTCATTGGTCCATACGTAATCCTGCAATACTCTGATTTGTTGCTGAGATCAGCCAAGGGATGGACTTTTTAGTTACTTAGTTTACATGAGAATTCAGGCACAGACAATCAACTATACACATTTTATTAAATGTGTAATACTTACAGACTATTACTGTAATGTTTCAATTCAACGGTACCCAGTACCATGTAAAGCTTCATGCATCATTTGCACGCACAATAATAACTGTATGACAGTATCCCCAAACAGTTATGGGGCAAAGACCACATAATATGTACAAGAGCAGTGAGCAGTTCTGGTACGTGGTCTCACTATTCAAGTTGTTTCAATCTGGTACAAGAACTAAACTGTATGGCATCTATGTTTGTACTGAAAAGCTAAAAGCCAGTGTACAGTATCATTTATTTAAAAAAAAAAAAAAAAAGATTGAAAAGGTATAAACAATGGTTGAGTGTCAAATTAAACACTGGCATTAGAAACTGTATTAGTCTTGACAAATTCACCCCTGATCACCTTATGAAAACCACTTGAGACTCTCAATGACAATACTTCAATCCAATGGACATTAGGACACAACTTTTGCTTTTCTTTTTCACTGTTCGATCAGCCTGGCACACCAGCCTGGCTTCCTCCATGTATGACATACCTGGGAAGACAGTCTGGGAGTCCGCGCTTGGGGCAGCAGTTCAAATGGAGACTCGAGGCGGGACTAGCAAGTCCAGAGGAAACCAATCGGAAAACACAGATGTGACGTAAATGGACAGGGACCAGGCAGCGAAGAGGTCTCTTTTAAACCGAAAAGCCTTCAGCGCAGCCCGTTTTTCTGGTTTTAAGAACAATTCCAGCTCATTTAAAACAGAAGATAAGCCAGTGAGTGATAAAACTTCACTATGTTGCGGCCGCCATCTTGATTGTTGTAGTTTGAGACTGAGCGCATTATGGGAAATTCTGGAGCTGAAAATTACGCATCGCAAACTCCCGCGTCCCGCACTGTGTGATAGGTCCATCCACATTTGTCCAGGGATTTTGAGCCATTCAAACCACAGACTCCCAGATTGTCTTCCCAGGCATATGTAATACATGGAGCAAGCCAGGCTGGTGTGCCAGGCTACTGTTCGATAGCAGTAATTGTTGATTTCCAGGCTCATCTTATGTTTGATCAAATCAGCAAAATGTGGGAGGCCACTGTGAGGCCACTGTGGTTGTGATTGAGCTTTACAAAAACAAATTGACTGACTGACCGCTGTGGTGAATAGATTCTTTTGAGCGGTGACAGGAGCGTCTCTACAGTGGAGAACCTAGACTCTCTGGACACTCATTTACAGTGACACATGGCAGCTCTGGATGAGGCAGAAGCAGAGGCACGGATGAGGGCAGGGGTGGGCCAATAGTGATCAATGGAGTCCTCACATTATCAACCGGTAAACAGAAGTGCACAGTGCAAATGAATGCTTGTCACATCAATATCACAGTTCCTATGGTTACAAAAATACCAAAAGCGTATGTATAATTTCATTTGTTGGTGAAATGTTTTGAAAAGGCAATCATTTATATTGTTAAATCATGTGAGTCTGTGCAGCAGCCGTCCCAACTGAGCAAATACTGGTAGAGTCTTTTTAAATATTGTGTGTTTATCCACTGTTTGTTCTGGCCTATTTAGAAATGAAGTTGACAGTCAATTTAATGATCAAGAAGAGAATGTTTTCTTCCACTTTTATTTAAATAGGGAGCTAAAAAAGAACCTCAAAAAAGACATCTCAGCTGGTAAAATGGAATTAATGCGTGATATATTATAATTGCGGTACAAAGTGGCCTAATGTTGGGATAATTGCAATAGTTGTCAGACGGTTGCCAATCAACAGTAATATGATTTCCGTAAGTGCTTTGATCCATTACATGGTTTTTGAAAATAAATATTAGCAAGATATATAGTACTTAGATGGCAGCATGGGGATTGAGTCATTATGTGGTTTTGGAAAATGGGGCATTTCCATAGCGCTTAGTACGTCAAAAGATATACAGTATATATCATCCCAATTTTGATTTGGTCACAATTTATATCTTTATATTGCCATTAAGAGGTAGAACTAAAGCTTCTTAAACTTCACCCTTTACTATGATTGGTTGTATCAGCCTATCACTTACTCAGAGCTTGACAAGGCCAGACACACTGCTGCATTTAACAGAAAAAAGACAGAAACACTATATAGCAATCTTTCCAAATTGAAGGGTTTCGACAATAATGTATCATCTTATGTCCCAGCCCTACTCCTGACCATAAGATTAACTTTAAATCTGGTGGTTGGTCTGATGGACGCTGCTCTGTGTTCACCCACAGCTTTTTAAAAGTTGTGACTTTGGCACTGAATTATGGGTCAAATGCACAAGGCAACCTAACCTTAAAGGAAATATATCATGCTAAATCCACTTTTTTGAGCTTTTAACCATGTCATAATGTTGTTGCCTCGTCAAAAACTGACCTGGAGCAGTATTTCACTTCATTCACACAGTAATCCTGTTTTTCGTTGGTCCGTTCATGTTGACTTCTGCAGAGCTTTGTTTTCTACTTCCTGGTACAATTACGTCATTGTTCAACCCCCAAAATTGTTTACCCCCATTTTTAAAGCCAAAAATCCAATATTGCATCAGTTCTGAGCCGTTCTGTCTCATAGTGTGGACACAGCAAATCCGTTGTGATACTAGCCACATGCTTAAATCAAAGCGAAAGTTGCAATGTTGTTCCCTCATCAAATAGCTGGAGCTGTGTTTTGAGCCACTCGTACATGTTTGAGGAATCTTTGAACACGCCCTGGTGGATATTTTTAACTTTGAGGAGGCAGCTCAGCAAAAGCTCCTTCTGAGTCCCTATACGTATCCAGGAAATGCATTCCTTACCTCTTGATCTCTGGCAAAGTTTTATCCCTTCACTGTAAAATACCACTAGCAAAAAGATCTGACATAGCTTCACTAAAGCCACACGTCGTCGTCTATTTTTTCCTCTCTTTCTTGACAACAGCTACGCAGCAAAGGGGAGCAGGAGGAGGGTGGGAGGAGCCAAAGGAGAGTTCGCTTGGAGAATAAGGAAGTGAAAGTACTGTTTTAGTCTTTTTTTTTTTTTTGATATTGACATAACAGGAGCATTGGACGAACCAGATGCATTGTTTAAAGTGTTATAGCAGACAAATTTTTCAACACCTGTCCACAGGAGGCTTTTAGAAACATGCAAAACAAACATTACAATACAATATCTAAAAAACAATTACATAAGAAGGGAATTGCATTTCATACAGGGTTTTCATGTGTGCAGCTTTCGGCAGACTTCAAATGCCGTTTC
>OMNZ01027349.1:19114-34917 GCA_900303255.1 Lesueurigobius sanzi | reverse complement strand
AAATCTGATCATATTTGGAGAAGTTGTGGCCATTTGAAGGTAGGCTCTTTGGAAGACCCTCTGAGACGGTCTTCATTTACATCTCAGCGACTGTCAATCAAGTAGTTGGCGGTGACGTAGCACAGTGACGTGGCACGTTTTTTCTAAGAAAAAGTAAATAAATTGTTTGTTTTCTCTGCTCAAATGGCGGCGGAACGAGGCTGAATACGCAACATTTCTCTCCTGTATGATACTCTTTCATATGGACAGCGTTTGTAAAAAGGGGGATAAACATGGCAGGAGCTCTCCATAGACCTGGGCCAGGGTATGGCATGGTCCTCACGGCACCTGGATCATTCTTCCTGGGAAAGATCGCGAGGGGATTACCCAGACTACACGGAGCGCAGGAGGGCACATTGGACACTTCCATATGGACAACATTTGTGAAAAGGAGCTAGAAACATAGACATGAGGCCGCGGGATTTGCCGCAGATGTTTCTTCGCGAGACCAATGAAGCTTTTTCCCTGGGACGTTTACGCACAGAGACTGGGAGCGCCATAAAAGGATCATTCTTCGGATGAAGACAATGCAAAGTAAGCAATTTAAGCCTTTTGTAGGAAAATACTGTCTGAAATGATAGGAAGTAGAATGCGGTTCGTACTGGAAATGAGCAGATGATGGAGTGTCACAGTCACATCTGCCCAGGGAAAATAAAAAGTAACACTGTGGTGGATCGAAAAATAAACGGCATTACGTTACTAGATTGTCGGTAGGTAACTCGTTACTTTACTTTTTCCTGAAAAAAGTATTTTCGTTACTGTAACGCGTTTCTTTGTAACTCGTTACACCCAACACTGATCGGGATAGACTTGTATCGGGCATGCATCGTACCACGGACCCTGTATCGGTATATGTATCGTATCGTGAAGTTGTTGGCAATACCCAGCCCTAATCAATATAGCATTTTCTAACCTACAAAGTGTAAAATAATGATCAACATGCGTTTGAGATTATTACCAAATACAAGCATTTTACCTTTTATCTGTTCATTAAAGTTCACATCATGATTTTTATATTTGTGAAGCCCTTTGAGGCAAATTTTGTTTGTGATACTGGGCTATACAAAAACACATTTGTTTGTTTGTTTATCTTTAAATGTACTGTGCTATATTTGTGCCGAGCTTCATTTTCCAACCCGACCAAAAATCTAAAAACTATCAATACACATTTGTCTTCCATTCTGCTTCGGTTGAATACAGAACAACAGATTAATGCCGCTATGTTCAATACTATTCTGAGAAGTTTATTGTCGGTGGATATTTTGGGCGCATTTTGATACCAGCGCGTTGGAAGTGTTAGTTTGTATTTCTTTCATGTCCTGAATGACAGACACGATTGACAGTGTGCAGACTCATTTGGCTTTGAAGCACTTATTAGTTCCAGCTCTTCCTGTGAGCTAAGTGCCGGCCCCTGTGTCCAACGCAGCGGTGATTCACATCTACTCAGCAAACACCACTGTTTACTGGAGCCTTTCAGTCTTAAGTCAACAACAAGGTCAAAATGCTACGGCTTTGAACAAAACTGACTAATATAGAGGGGACCGGAGTCAGACAGGAATCAGCAGATATCTGGGGTAATTACAGAACACTGAACAAGATAGAAAGAAGAAGAAAACCAGTTTGCAGTTGCTCACACACAAAAACACATTAGCAGTTTTGTTATTCACTGCCGTATTCAAAAGTGGTGGCATTATTCGGTCGCACATGAAAAGACTTAAAGCTGCGAGATTAATATGTTTATTTGCACCTAATCCCTGCAAAAATGATAAGGTTCAGAAAATGTGGGTTTTTATTTGTTACTTCTTTCAAAAACAGTGAATTGCCCACAGTTATCAAGAATTATTTTTTTTTTGCTCAAGAAATCCCTGTGTATTTGCCCCATCCTCCATTGTCACTTGGGCTACATTCAAGTTCAGGCAGAGTTTCTTAGCTGGAGGATTCATCCTATTTAGGGATCGATTCCAAATATTCTATAGTGGACCGATACTTTCACTAACTTCATTTCAGTGAATATGGATGCTGTATGTTATTTTAAAGCTCTTAACCTGTATAATATAGTCAAATTTGTTTTACACTCCGCAATAGCACTATGAATATGAACATGAATAATCTTTATTGTCATTGCAAAAAGTACAACGAAAATGTTGTAATCCAGTCGGTGTCGTCCAAAAAATTTCAATAAATGTTAAAAGGCAATTAATCCTTTAAAATGACACACAACATGACACACTCATCAGTTACATTAGGCCTATGGTCGGTCACATTTGACAGCATTCAGTGGCAACTGCACTTGGATAAAAACTGTTCTTAAATCTATTTGTCCTGGTCTTAATGGACCTGTGCCTACTCCTTGAAGGGAGTAATTGGAAGAGGGAGTGTCCTGGATGTGAGGTGTCCCTGATGATGGTTTGGGCCTTCTGTATAGCTCTGTCAGAGAGAGGAGAGGGCAGCCAGTGGTCTTCTGAGCAGTGTTAATGATCTTCTGAAGCACTTTCCTTTGAGCCCTCGTGCAGCTGTTATACCACACACACATGCAGTATGTGAGGATGCTCTCGATCGAGCACCTGTAGAGGGACACCAGCAGTCTCTGGAAGATGTTATTTTTCCTTAGGATCCTCAGGAAATACAGTCTCTGTTGGGCCTTTTTCAGTAACTCAGAAGTGTTAACGCTCCAGCTCAGGTTATTATTAATAATAATAAGTAAGTTCAATGGTGCATTGTGGATCTATCTCATGCAGAGAAAAAAATGTACATTAGTGTGTCTTTGACCTTTTAGCGACTGGGTGATAGGGTGGTTTGCATGGCACCTTTACTTAAAAATAAATAATAATAGGGGTTCTGCATAGAGATGGTTCCGTTGGCAGAAAATAACTTGCCAGAAATCCGACAAAAATTGATCCTGGGGCAAAATAAAAAGCATAAAAATTTCTACAATGCACCTTTAAAAAAAATATCTCAGTTCAATATACTCTGAGTTGTTTTAGTGTTGAGGACATTTTCCCCTCTCACCTCGAGGCTTGATCAGCAACTAGTGGGCTTTGTTATTTCTCTTCTACTTCAATAATATTATCGAAAAATCTATCCATGGCAAGAGCTTCGTGCTGTCATCTGAAAAGAGACTTAAAGCTTTTATTTCTATCAATTTTATGGTGCGTTCTTTGGAAAGCCTATGTTGGATTTTTAAAGACAAGGAGAGATGATTTGTTTTTCCCCTAATGCGCCAGTCACTGTTGATGTGAACCATTTATGAGTCACCCTTCTGAAATAGAAATCAGAATCAGACTTTTCTGCTTAGTAAATGGTTGTTCCATATTCAAGTAGTTTTCATCAAATATGGTACTTTTTCACTTGTACTGGATTAAAATGTTATGGCTGGTTTATGGTCGTCCGTCAACTCCCCCTGGCAGCCTATCAGTGAGCTTGCTGGAGGTACAGCTACGGAGATTGGTTGATCTATGCGCAACAGACAACAAACTCCTTCAATCTGAATTGTCCACATTATTTTCGAGTGATACTTTGTTCCCCTGTTTTAGTGCACTTGTGTGTCCACTTTTTATGTTATTAAACACATTCAAAAAGAACATTCATCTCAACGTGAATGTGGAGGAACAACGTAGAAGTCCGAATGGTTCAACCCCCACTAGGCGTACGGCGTGGCCAGCAATTCGACCATGAACACAGCTGTCATGCTTCACAGCTAGGTCCCGGGTTCGAGTCCTGTGCAAGAATGAGCCTTTGGAGTTTGCATGTTCTCCCTGTGCTGCCTAGGTTTCCCTCAGTTGCTCTGGTTTCCCTTACAACAAAAAAAAACTTGTACAATATCCAGGAAAATGGATGTGTGTTTGACAGTGCCTTTGTGGGACAACAGATGGAAATTAGCTCATTGCGACAATTCGGCGTGGCATATTTGCATGCACTGTCCCAACCAAATAAATGCAATATTCAGACTTGAGACGAGAGAAGGAGAACTAGCTTTAGAGGAACAACAAGGAAGGAGGCAAAAATGATTCAGTCTTCATCTGTACTAACCAGAATGGCTAGCAGGGCCATAGGGAAAGTCAACAGCCTTAGAACTTAGCCCAGGGTGAGACAATACAGAAGTAACAAGTCATATTAAGTATGAATAGGCTAAGATGTTTTCCTACCTTTAGCACCATGAGAGGAGGGACTTAGAGGTTAACTCCTCCTTCTGGTTTACTCTTAAGAGACCCACGAGCGTGCTCACGCCTTTATTAAGCTGATGACAATCTGATTTCTGGACTAAGATCGAAACGTCCTACACTTCAACTACAGAGTACAGATGAAGACTGAAGAATCTTTGCCTACGATGGACAACTCCTGTACGACTGAGAACCTACACGAACAAGGAAGTACTACTAAGTCCAGTGAACCCATACATGCACTGAAGAGATAACTGGTTGAAAACCTTTGCTAAGACGGAAAACTTCCATAAGACACAGAGCTTACACAAACACTAGCCAATTGTTAAATATCATTTGCAGAAATTTAATACCATGAATACTTGACCATTTGATTTTGAGAATTGAAAATCTCAAATATAGGCCTGCAAAGAGTCAACCCTGCCAAAAATGCACTGATGTTGCATAGCCATAGCAGGACATAACAGAAATAAACTCTTATAAACTCTTATTATTAATCATTACTAGAATCATCTGCACTATCCTTTGGTAGAAAAGTGTAATATTTTATCTTAGCATATGATGGTAAAACATAGTCTTGGGAAATAACAGAGAAAAATATTACGAACATTATTACGATGACCTTTTCATGCACCCAGTAAAACAAAACGACTGCCTTTTAAAAATTATATCCAGGTCTGTGTGCGGCAATGCGGTTTTATTACGTCTCCATAACAACCACAAACAACACAATTACATCACGAGTCCCAACACCTGTTTTACTCCGATGCCTCGTATCAATCCTGGCAGCTTTTACTTCCTCCTTTTATAGCCGCTCCCGGCGCTGCACTTTCTAGTATTTAAGTGAAGCGAAGTGTTTCCCCCAAAAGCGATCCTCATTGGCCGTAAAATACAGAAACCACGGCAGCCGCTTCGCCTCTCCCCGCCATGCCACGTGTGAGCTGCCATCTCTCTGCCCGTGTCAAACCTCCGGGCTGACACTTATGGCATCCGCACCCCATTAGCCGAAAGTAACGCGGACCACGCTTTCCCCCCTAACAGCCAAGTGATTGTTCCGGGCTTGTTTTTGAGAGGGATAACTTTCTATACAGCCAACTATTAAAGCGCTCTCTGTGAAAACAAATGGTCTATGTGTTGAAATTTGTCACTGTCTGGAAGGAGAAAGCGCCACGATCCCATTCCGACTGACTACCTCCTTTTTTTTTTTTCGGTCTCCAAATGGGCAATAGAGGAGTTACAGGGCTGAAATTGCTTTTTTATCCCTCAAATGGCTGGAAGGTTGTTGTCAGATGCGGCAAAAGTGTCCGCATTGGTGTGATAGCTAAAGGCAAGAGAGGTGCAGAGTTTATAATTCAACCTTGACCAAAGACAAGCAAACATACACACAGCGAAAACTTTGCACGGTTACTAACAACTCTACAACCTTACTTTTTCTTCCCTCTTTCCATCTCAATCTCACCGTTCAATACCTGCGGGATCCACGGAGGCTTTGCGATTTCTACCTGCTGCTTGTGACGAATAACGGCCCTCCTAATTTTTCCCTGAGTCGCACTGACACACTTGCTTTTTTTTTCCTCTCGGAGGTGGAGGAAGTAGGTCATCAGAGTGAGCCCGGTTATGAAGTTCTAACGGCGCTTGTGTGTTTTCGCAGAGACTTGCGCGGTGAACAATGGCGGCTGCGACAGCACGTGTCACGACTCGGTGACAGGGGTGCGCTGCAGCTGTCCGGTCGGCTTCACTCTGCAGCCCGACCGCAAGACCTGCAAAGGTAAAGTACAAGAGGTTTTGTTCAAATGAGACACTGACTGTAACTGTAATCACGATAAAGTTGATAACGTTGGTTTTGTTTACATTTTTGGTTCTTGGATCCACATAACCAATCAAAAAGCTGAATGAGCGCCATGCTTTCGGTTGCCAGATCCTAAACCAGTATGATGTAAACTCCTTTCTGATGAAAATACTTGCTTCCAAAATCCCAGCACATGTTAGTTTAGGCCCCCACTACTTACTCAAGAGTTCAGTGACTCACTAACCTATCCTCATATGCAGCTTAAGGATAATTTGAGTTGTGAATGTCTTTTTTAACCAGTAAGAGTGCATGTACCCTACCTTTACCCGAACTCCTCCAAAAACAACTTAGGACATAATTTATGTTTAACTCTAGCTATTATATAAAATAATTTTGCCTTCTCCACACCATAATCCAGAAGTTTGTTTCTTTTTTACCCAGTATACCCAACTTTGAGAGCGTTTGGTATTTACTGAGGTCTAAAATGTCAAAGTTTGTCCATTCAGTAAAGTATTCATTGCGTCTCACTCATTTGTCTCTAGTGCAGCATAATCATATCTGGATTATGCTGTTAGTGTTTGTGCTTGTTGGCGCCAAACCGCTTAAAGTTTGGGGCTTCTGGGTTACAGTATTTCAACATAGTAATGACCATTGATCATAATGATAAGGCAAAGTCACAATCATGAAATTGACCAAAGAGATGGGCGAGTGAAGCACACTTCCATACAAAAGTGTTTCAATTGGCTCAGAGCTCCAAAGCTGCTTCATTCTATGAACACTGACATCTTGTGGACAAACCTTGTTATTGCACTTTTTCATAATGCAATTGAAGCACTAATGCGTGGATGCGTGAAAGAAGTTTCAAACAGATCTGTGGTGCTTTATTGAAGTGTTATAAAGTGATTCTGTGACTGTCCTTCGGAGCTCCAGTGGGCGGGGCCTCAGTCACCTGCTCCCAGTGCTGCCCCGAGGCAGCTCTATCGCAGGACATCTAAGAATAAAGCGTTTGTGAAGGATACGTGATCTATTTACTTCATTCAGTAAAAGTGGATCGTCCCCCATTTCCTGCTTGCTTCTCATGTTTCCCACATCCAGTCACAGAAAACTTGCACCAAGAACACGTGTATTGGGAAGCGAGGGAAATGTGCGCATATTTATTTCTAGACTAAATAATGAAACACTAAAAGAAAGACCAGAGTATGGTGAGGTTTAGCGCCTCACCACTCGAAGCTGTCAAACCAAGGTAACACATTGACTTGCTCTGAGCCAATTATTGGCTCAAATGCTTTGACACAGTGAACCACAGCTCACAGAGTGAAGCACTTTTCAAGACACCGACACTTTGGTCACGTGACCAGCTGTAGTGTTAGACGCTCTGGGACAATGCTTCGATACAATTTGCTTCAGGAAGAATGATACAAGCCCCGAAGCTCAGGTTTCATTTGCCCATCACTACCGAAGACCGATAGATTGGTGCATCTTGCAGGACTTATACTTGCATACATGCAATGACAAAACAAAAACATAAAATATATATATATATATATTTTATGTTTTTTATGATATAATTTATAGTATAATCTGCTGGGAGTGTAGTTGAGGATGTTTCGCCTCTATTCTCAGAGGCTTCTTCGTCTGGTTAAATGTGTTTGATTACTGTGAGGAGGAATCAGGACGTAGACGTTCTTAACCTGAAGACATTCGCTGTCCTTAGCCATGCACACATGCAGTGTATAAAGCAGGGGTCTCCAACCAGTAGCTCGCCAGCCCTTTCCAAGTAACTGGCCAAAGGTTTTCTACATTTCTATATACACTTGATGAGTTAAATTTTAGACGCTTTCTTTGTTCGGAACAAAACATCATCAAGTTCAAGTTTCAAGTTTATTTGTCATGTGCATTAAAGTACCCTAAGCAATGAAAAAAGTTTTGCCCTGGCACTCTCTGCTGATAAAAATGTCCTACTTTACAAATGATAATAGAAGAAATAAAACACATCTTCAGCACTCCCTTGAAAAAGAGGTTCTTAATCTCAATGGGACTTTCCTGGTTATATAAAGGCGAAATGAAAAATCAATACAAACCATACATTTAATTTACATAGGAGCAACCATACCCCTCCTTGAGACTAATGTTCATTAGCCTCACTGCCTGAGGATAAAAACTGTTTCTAAAACGAGAGGTCCGTGTTCTGAGGCTCTGCAAACGTCTCCCAGAAGGGAAATAAGAGAAGAGGAAGTGTGCGGGATGACTTGAGTCCTGCATGATTCTGAGAGCCTTTTTCTCACAGCGTTTGTTATACAGGTCCTGTATCTGAGGCAGAGGGGATCTAATAATCCTGGATGCAGTCTTTGCTGTCCTCTTAAGAAGGAACAAAACATCATCAAAATATAACAAGGTCTAAAGCAGATACCACAGTGTTTTTCTTTTATTGTGTTGAATTATCATCTTCACAGACCTATAGACCTAGTAACTAGTGCTGTCAAAAATTAGCGCTATTATCGCATTAACTCAAACCAATTTTAACGCCGTCTTTTTTTATCGCGCGATTAACGCCGCGCATGCATCACCCGCGCCAAGACTTTAGCGAATATCTCCGTGAGTCAATGTCGTAGAGCCTTGCGGTTTTTTTGCGTTGCAAAGAAGAGGATTTGCAGTTTCAAATGAGTCCAACCCTGTCCTTCTAGGCAACCGGGGGGCGATGTAACACCGCGTCGAACATTCGTGTCAAACAGTCCCAAGTTAGCATTTGCCAAAACTGCTGACCAGCGATTCAACATTTCTTTTTAAATCAAAAATGAAAATATATGGAGAATGAACACAGATTGCACATAGAAGGTCAGGTTTATAACCTTTTATGTTCATAGAAGCGTATAATAGTGGAATAATAATTTTAAAAAAAGTGGTTACAGAAAAACTCTATGTTAGTGTAAAATATAACACTACACATTGTTTTCAATCAAAAACATTTGCTCAAAGCAGGCCTATCCACTTTTCCACGTTGATTATAGTATTAAAATGATAATTCAACAGATAAAAATGTGCGATTAATTTGTGATTAATCATGAGCTAACTATGACATTTATGAGATTAATCGCGATTAAATATTTTAATCGTTTGACAGCACTACTAGCAACACATGTTTTCTTTGAAGCACAAGTAGCCCTCTACCATTTTTGTTACACGAAAGTAGCTCACAGCGTAAAAAAGGTTGGAGACCTCTCGTATAAAGCCAGTTTCATTACCAAGTTTTTTCAGATGAGCGTGAAAAAGCGTGTTACATTCCCGGCCCAAGTGGAGCCTTCCTGGGTGGAGTTTGCATGTTCTTCCCGTATCTAATAGGGTCCCTGTGGAGCCAAGATTCCCATGAAAAAGATATTCTGAAACCTTCCTGTTTAGCTTCTGAGAATTCAAGTGAACTCAAACAGCCCAATGCAGATGACAACTTTGAAAACCTTCACTAAAATACCGACGACTTGGAGCTTACACAAACAATTCACTGCCAGGTTCACCAGATGTATGTCCCAAAATGATTTATCCTATTCCTAATAAGGGGAAACTGTATTTCTTTGCATGTACACAGCGCACACCTGGATCATACTTATAAAACTCCTTACAAGGATGATTCTACAACGAAAAAATGATTTTCTTTGAACGTCAGCATCATTTTCCGGCATTTATAGCCTATTAATTCATTTCACAGCAACACGTTTCCCATTGTTGCTGACACCTATAGGCCCTCACAACCTCTCAGCAGCACATTCTCACAAACTCTGTCTGCTTTGCTCCGCAGTCTTTCCGCCGTATTACCATCACGCGCTGTTGTGAGCGTTGCCAAAGCATCTTCGACTCAGGCACGCGGTGCGCTGTAGCAGGGCCCTGTATCTTATTTGAGCTGCGCCTAATAAAATCAATTCCAAACTGGTGAGAAGAACACAGAGTTTTATTAGCAGACTTGCGAAAACAAAAGCCTAAGCTACTTGACAGATGGGGGGAGCAGACAGGTTCGGTCGGGAGTGCGTGTTTCCAAAAGACGTCAGCGCATGTTGTACAACTGGAGATGTCATCCTACAACAACAGTGATAAAAGGACCCTGGCTTATATTAGACCCGGATTTTTTGAAAGAAGACAGGGAGCTAAACAAGAAACAGACACGCTGCAGGCCAAGCACTTCTGAAGAGACCAAAGCAAAAGGGATTGTTTTATTCCATTTACTGCATGCATTCCTCTTAACCAAATAATGAAGATCCTTTCTGCAGACAGACGCCTCATTTCGCATCATTATTCCGGGACGCTGCCAAGGCCGGGACAATTGCATGATGCATTGACTTGTGTGTTGGCGCTGAAAACAGGGAGTGAAGTAATCCGAAAATACAGTAGACTGATGATTTACTGTAGGAGTTTGAAAAAAAAAAAAAGAAACTGAAAGCTGACTTCTGTTCTCTTTAGCACCAAGTTCTCATGTTCTCTGAAACATGCAGGGTCAGTATGGAATTGTAGGTGATATAGTGTGATCTGGGCCTTTTCACAAATAAAAATGATCAATTTTGAGTCAACACATTACTGAGAAATACAGACAGGAGTTTCAGCCAAAGCATTTCCAATATGTTTGGCCTAACAATATGACCTGCATTTACAAAGTAAAAGTATAATAATGTATTACTGATTCTCTCATTAATTTGGACACTACTGTTTGACCAAATTTCTTAAAAGCTCTTTTGTCAAAACCTTGAACACAAATCAAGGTTTTGACAAATGGTTTTAAACAGCAGCTCCCCAAACTCGACTCTCTCTTATTCAGAGCACTGGGCACCTTGAAATCATCATCTCTTCACTGCACACATCATTTAAAAAGTTAACACATCTTTATTTGCAGATATCTTTTCATATGAAGACACATTGATTGAACAGTATTGAATTCATGTAAAAATTAATTTGCAAAAATTGTATTGAACCTTTTTTTTTTTTTTTCGAGCAGTGTGTTATATCGCCGTTTCTGTGCAAGTTTTGACAAAAGTGCAATTCTGACCCAAGACTTCAGTGCTTGTGTGTTTGCTATGTGTCTCGAACAGTGTATTACTAATTGAACAAAAAAATTGAAAAAACAAAAATAAAAAGCATCCTTTACGTCTGTGTTGCCCACACTAGCAGGGTGATGGACTCAGTTCTTCTCTAAAGGCTAAATGACACCACTGCAAAGGTAACAAGGATCTTTACTCTGCCATTATTATACTATTTTAGCGGCTTGTTTGGGTCCTCAGTGAGTGTTCAAGCTGCTGCCATTAGCGGTTAGTGGTGAACGTGCCGGCCATCATTAGATCTAATCCTAACCGATTCTGTAGCCACTTACCGGTCAGGCTGCTAATGTTCTATACAAGAAGTTGAAATACAGCCTGGTGTCCTCATGATTGTCTCCAGTGGGGTTTAATCAACTCAAGTCTGCCCCATAAGTTCCACCTGAATATTCATCCTGGCTCTCGTGGTGTTCTGACCGACATTCCAGGATGATAACTGCAAATACGAGCCAGTGCCTTGCAGTCCTTACAGTCCACACATTCAGAGTTATCCCTCCAACATGGCGGATATGGACAGGACAGAATGAGACCAACGCATGAGGCTGTGTGCTGTTTTGGACCATAAGACGTAAATTGTCAGTAAAGTTATTTTGTCCATTTGTTCTAAAGCTCGATAAAAGCTTATGGCCATTGCATTGTGTTGTTGTGGCTCAAATTGACTTGCGTATAGTTGAAAAGACAGGAAATGGACACACCTTTTGATCGGTCGGAAGACTATGAGGCTGCATGCTATGGTGTTTCCACGTTGCGTGGATGCAACACACCTTTTAACAGGTTAACAAGTGCTGGATCGGCTACTCATACCGATATTGAATATCGGATGGAGACATCCCTAGTTACTGACATGATTGACAGATCCATGCTCCATTGGGAAAGTGGAGGGAATTAGAAACACTGTGGTTCACTGTATGCACTCAATCACTTTCATTGAGCGGTTTTGGGATGAGAAAAATCCGCCTGGGTGCCCAAAGATTTGTGCATAGCCCCCTATCTCCTGACATGGTTTCATTTGTCAAAAACAACCAATGAATAGGAAAATTCAGTCTAATTCTCTCAACACTTTTTCAGATGGATTTTGAATTATGTTTGCACT
The DNA here is from genome assembly GCA_900303255.1 of Lesueurigobius sanzi. Taxonomy (NCBI): domain Eukaryota; kingdom Metazoa; phylum Chordata; class Actinopteri; order Gobiiformes; family Gobiidae; genus Lesueurigobius; species Lesueurigobius sanzi. Next base: position 22,764 of record OMNZ01027349.1, on the reverse strand, counting down.
GTACTTTTTTTTCACTAATGATTTCCTGTCCGCAGATATTGACGAGTGTCGCCTGAACAATGGGGGGTGCGACCACGTTTGTCGAAACACCGTGGGGAGCTTTGAGTGCAGCTGTAAGAAAGGCTACAAGCTGCTGACCAACGAGAGGACGTGCCAAGGTAAATACAGTCTGTGTTTTTTCCAGATCCCAAATTATATAGCAACCTATACAATGCTCTGTGCCGCACTGAGAAGAATAGATTTTCTTACAGGTGCTCATCAAGTCGAGGAGGATTGCTCTTCTGCAGTCTTTTATATTGGCTCCACGAAATACATTTCACATGCATTGAACTGCTATTTTTAAGCTTCTAAACTATAATTCAAACTCTACACAACTTTGAGTTGTGTTATTAAGTGGTATAGGGTGCAAGACTGAGCCAATATTTGTTCATTAATTCCAATACTGAACACTACTAAATTGTCAAGTACTTATTGTTTTCTGAGTTTAGTGGTCAATGCATTGTCTACAAGATGATGATAATAATATCTTAATTGTTATATATAATATCGTCACTGACAAGAAACCAGCAAAAAATGTGAAAAAGTGCTGGTGTAATACAAACAAATTGAATGATGCCATGCAAACTAATAATAATAACATGAATACTGGAATTAAGGTTAGTTTGGAGGGGTGCAGGGTAGGACCCGCACCACTATATGCAAGATAAATCTAACAGCTAAGGCATTTTGTTTTTGGCATGTTACGTGTGCATAATGCTTACGGGACTATCCCCTAGTATCGCACATATGAATGCAGCTCTCTGTACAGGGTGGTTTACCATGAGGCCTAAAAGGTTAACGTTAAGGTTTTATTTGTCAAACACCATTTCTTTGTAAATAAAAGTAGAATCTTACCAGATATAAAATGAGCACAGCAAATGCCTGCGTTCTTGATCTCAACTTTGCACCAATTGTCTCGTTTGATAGCACGCAATAAGTCTCGTCTATTCTTCTGAACACTGTGCGCACCTGCCGGTATGTTGTCAAATTTAAGTTGTGGGTTGTTGTTGGTCCTATTTGTGCAATCAACAAATAAGAAAACAAATGCGTGTCAACCGCGAGGCGATGCTAGTACAATGCAGTATTCCGGCTCTTTTGCACCGACCGCATACACCTTACTTAGTATGTATGCAAGGACAGCTGGTATCAATGGGCTCGGTGGGTTAAGACCCTCTTGTCATTTTCGTGGAAGAAACAAGAAATAGGATTTGTAATTTTTTTGACATCATAACTAATAGTCTAATGTCATTAATGTGTAAAATCATTGTTGTTTTATGCATCTGATGTCGATTTTTGCCCCAAAGAACAGAAAATGGGCTAGTTTTATTAGTCCCAAATCACTCATATATACGCGCATGTAGTGATTGACAGGTCCATGAGGCTTTGCTGGGAGTTCATTGGTTTACATATTCATACGAGGAAACACAAATCTGGAGACAAAGGATGAAGCGAGGAAGCTTTATGCTCTCATATCCTTTGCTTATGGTAAATGTATTGTTAAGCAATATTCTCATGTTTAACAACGCAGTGTCTCATTGTGGAAACTTTAGCCTTGTGGCTCTGTGTAGTTGACAGATCTGATGCTCTGGGAATAGGGACCAGCATTTGGCATGTAGTTTATGTTGGTTCTTTGGGTATTTGTTGATATGTGGTTAAATGCTTCTTTTTAATCTGAGAAGCAGCAGAAAATGTGTTTAAGCAGATCTAATTGTAGAAAAAAAAAAAATCTTATACTCAACATGGTCTGCAACAGCCCCACCTAGAGTTGACCTCACGAGCCGCCACTGTATGTATGCATACGTCACATGAAATGGGTCTATTTGGTGAAAGGTTTTGAAGATCACTGCTGGCATTGAAGTGTCATAAAAAGAATATTTTTTTAAAGGTCGCTGTATTTTCTCTTTGGACTTAAGGTACGGCGCCACGGTAGGGGAAGAAATTGAATTGACTGATATATATATATATATATATATATATATTTTTGTCAGTGTCATAATAATACACTAATAATTACACTCCTTATTGTAAAGATTAGGCCATTTATTTGTTTCCAGGTTTTCTGTGTTACAAGAGCAAACTGTCCCAGAACCTGAAAATGAATAAATAAATAAAACGTGTTGCCTGCAGCCCGGCTCGTGTGCAGTAGCCAACATAAACCTCTGTGGCTTGTTTGCCTGTTTTTCCCAGTGGTAGCCATCTCTCAGCGGGGGCTCGCTTGAGTAGCTACAGGAGAAATAAAGACTTTACCACGGCAGGATCCAGGTGCGGAGAATTAGAGCCCCCGGACTCAAAACCGCTGCTTTTTGGGGATAAATCAAACCGCTAGAGAAACATCTGGTGAAAGAAGACAGGCCACTCTCTCCGTCTGTAATAGTGAACTAACGCTTCTCTGCAAGTGGAAAAACAGATGACAAACTTGTTTTTTTTTTTTCTTCTTCTTCTATTCTCTCCTTTTATTGATGCGGTCAATCAATAATCCAGCCTGCTACCCGTCAATGTCGTGCCGTGGGTTTGAAATTGCAATTTTAAAATCCCATCACAAACGGCGCGTGTAACCAATAAAAATACTGCGCGCTGATTCTCTTGTCACCTTGAATGCAGGTTTTTCTTTGCGAAATTCCGTTCCGTCATCGCTCAGACTAAACACTGTAGAATTTGAATGCCGACAGATATGTGAGAAAATGTTTATGCATGCAGGAATGTAAATTAGTGCTTACTGTATTTGCTGTGGCTTCACCAGCTTTGGTCAAGTTTGGTTGAAGGTATTAGGAAGCATCATTGGGTTTTCAGATGACATCACAGGACTATTGTCTGTTGTGTTTAATAGCGATGGGTTCAAGTAAAGGTCCTTCACATTTATTGTTAGCGCAATATCAGGGGGAATATTATCCATATTGCTAGAAGCCATTGCAAAATGAGGCCTTCTAACTGACTAAGATTTACATGTTGGATGCATCAGCTGTGTGCCCGCCATTCACCAAAACATTACGGTAGAAAACAACAACAGCGATCGCGAGGCAAAGGTTTATGTTTTGATTTTAGCTTTTAGTTTTGGTCCTGATGTTGTATGTTTTTAAGTCTTGTTTGGACACAAATTGGTGGTTCAAATATACAATGTTCTAGGGCATTACCGACCAGTGTTTTCTTTTCCTCAGGTCGACTAATAATTTATCAATAAAGATAGATATCAATAATGAGTTGACAAGTGGTGTGATGACGTCATCATATTAACAGCGGAGGAATAACACAGACGGGTTTTGAAGGACACATGTTTTATGTGCTATTATTGCATTCAGCACAAAACTGCATTCTTATCCATAAACCTCACTCAGAGCGCTTGCTTTAGCCTACTCCTTTTGAGCCTTATTGTAATGAAATGTTGTATGAATGAAACTACTGTAAGAATAAGAATGTAAACAGCTCAAATAAACAGCTCAAACAAGCAAACAAACAAACAAACAAACAAACAGACAGAGTAGGCTGTGTTTTGTTGAATCTCCAGTTTAATAGGGTAAATGCACCATTAGTTTTTTTCTCATTTTATTTTTCTAAAGTTTTATCATGACGCCTGTCGTCTTAATCACCATGCCCCTGCGGCACGCACCAAAGGC